>JADAQX010000490.1:0-38420 GCA_015476325.1 Cardiosporidium cionae
AGTAGCAAGTTGTATCTTCATAGTCGCTTTTTGATGTTAACTTCCGGTGACATTTGCTGTCCGTGATTGATATCGCAATCTATGCATGTTTGTGCACCTGCTTTATTCAAGCTTTAGTGCTTTCCCCGATACGTTATTTGTGCTTAAATTGTTCAGGCATATCAACCTACACATAGCAAGTTTACCCCGCTAATGGATCCATGGAGGATAAGAAGATATCTACGCTGAAACAACTTCAAATAGATTTTGCTATTACAAAGCTGATATGCCTGAACAATTTAAGCACAAATAACGTATCGGGGAAAGCACTAAAGCTTGAATAAAGCAGGTGCACAAACATGCATAGATTGCGATATCAATCACGGACAGCAAATGTCACCAGAAGTTAACATCAAAAAGCGACTATGAAGATACAACTTGCTACTTACTTGAACGATGACTTTTTAGTATTCATACAATTAATTTTCTTAGTATTTCTTTTGCTATTATCGAATTGATGATTCTACGTTGATTTTATTTTCCTCTACTTGCGAATAGATATTTTCGGTTATAAGTTTTGCGTTTACTTTTTACTTGTCGTTTTCATTGCGTGAAACATCCAATTTCTTCTATTTAATGATTTGTGGTTGGCTTTCACGAGTAAGGAGTGTTGGCGGAGCTCAATACAAATACTATAATTTTTTTACATCCTCATAAATTACTTTAAGCGATAACTATCGATAAATTAACTTATTTTAGGTTTGCTAGTTTCAAGTTTGCTTTCGGGCAATACGGTTTCTGAATCCGCGTTAACTAACGGGTATATCAAAGCCATAGAAGTCAATATGAAATACTTCGCAACTATGCAATTAACAGTAGCTGCTATATATTGTCTACAACAACCTACTGCAAAGCTGTTATAGCATCTTTCTTGAATAAACGCATTTCATTTACGCTATCGTTCTGAATTGAGAAATTAAAATCAAATTCAAAAAAATTAGAAGCGGACCAATGTAAAAGAAAAGAACACAAAATCTTTTATGAAAAATCGGAAAAAGTATAAACTTAATGAATTTCCTTGACTCGAGTAAAATTGTGGTTGAAATGACTCTTTCTCACATTGAAAATGGTATAAAGGGACTAGCTTTGATTTACTTGCATATGTGAGTTCATCGTTTCAGTAACATTTTGTCTCATCCCAAATTGTTTCCTTCTACAAATTAAATTCAAACCGTTCGAGTGCAAAGTTATAGTACGGTGGTACTTTCAATTTTTTTTTAAGTTACTGTCGTTTATTGCAGCTCATAGATATTCCGTATTGTAATCAGATGTAATCACGTTTTTTTAAGGCACAGATTCCTTGCAATTTTTCTTCTCATTTTAAGATTCCGATAAAGGCAAATGGTGCGTACTGTAATATTTAAAGTTGTTTGTTTAAAAAAATGCACTGAGCCAGAGGGAGCAATGTTTGCATATACTGTTCTGTGCCAAGGATAATTTGGTTTTAGTGAAGTAATAAATATGTGGTAAGATTCTGATAACACTTCGACAATGGCAAACATTCTATAGGAATCAAGATTCTTAGCGAAAAGATGATAAGTGATCTTTAAAATGTCTGACTTGGTAGATAGCTTTTCTCTAGTGGCGAATGTACTACATGGCTAAATTTATTCTTGTGTGATATTCGCCAGGAAAATTTGATTGTTATGCATATAAATACTTCTTCAAAATTTTAAAGATACCATGTAAAACGTGTGTTTGTGTTATGATTAATCGGCACGTTTTCACCTATCGATAGCTTGCTTTCGGCTGACTATATCTACCTTCCTTTCGTGAATGAGTTATTTAATTAGTTAATGCAAGTTCTTATGCATATTTACTCACATAAGTTGTACTACTATAAGAAAAACTTACGCATTAACTATATTGAAGGGGAAAACAAGCCTAAGGGTAAAGAGGGAAAAGAGAATTATATGAACATAGGTTAATCACCTCCCTCAATTTCCTACTTGCTTCGAAAAGGATTTGAAAAAGAAACGTATTCTGTCTATAAAAGTTTACATCTATTTTTCGTTCTCCCACAAGTGTGGGGTGAGTTGTGGTGGTGATTTTGGTTTGATTTGGTTTAGGTGTGTTAGGGAAGAACATGTGTACTGCTGTTATTAATGTAACTACTGCTGCACGTCGCGAATGAATATCTGTGCGAGGCCGTTGTAGCTATTGTTATGCCCCAAACTTGACAAGTTGAAATACGATTAAATCACCCTCGAGCGAATGTATAGCAAACACTCAAAAGTCTAATTGACACCTTCAGAATTAATGGTAAATACTAGTTTGTGTTATTATTAGAAGCTCCGCCTACGCTCTCTAATCGTGAAAGCCAACCGCACATTGAAATCATTTAGCTATCTCGAAAGTCACATAAAGAATAGATTTTCTCCCAAAAGAATTATATATTATTTTTTCAACAATATATGAGTCCCCAAGTGGTCAATCCATTAACAATATATGGATGACTAAGAGGTCAATGAACAAAATTGAGAAAACTATATTAATAGCTGAGTGGTGCACTTTAAGTCTTCGTTGCTTTCCCCGTCCACTATTTATATGTTGCTGACGCTAGGCGTCGGGGCACATCAGCTATAATGTAATATTTTATGAAATTCACAATATGGCAATGAAAGGGGAAAAAAAAGAAAACATTACAATACAAGAATAGAAAGCCAGTTGTCATAATTACTCGTTAACGTATAGGATTCTTGGAAACGTAATTTAACGTAAAAAGAACATATAGTACGTCTAGGGTCATGATTAATTCCCGTGTTACATACCACATCTCCATCAAGACGGTTTATACACTCCATTAAAAAGGCAAAACTAATAATGGCAAAAATTGCTTTACTTTGTTCTATAGTGCTATTTCTCAACTGTCGTGGGGGAAAAAGGTGTTTCTTGTGCTAGTGTTGGAAAGTGATCAAAAGCTATTTATTTCAAATGCAAAAACCGTTACGCTCAACTTGATATGGCGCACGCTACTATGTGTCAGTATTTCTCAATTGCATAACGCCTTTGAAAAATATATGAATTCACTTAAATTTCTAATATTTTTAGTGATAAAACATTTCTTAAAGTCTAGTTTCGGCATCATCATTTGTAATGGGGCCTGGTCAGCCCAAGGACCACCTGCTAGGCCGAGTTTTCGATGAAGAGAATGTTCCGCACTTGCATCTGGTATCAGTCATAGGGAGTGTTCATAAAATTTAAACCAGCAAATGCTTAAAATTGGATTAGGAAGTTGTTGAGTAAATGTATATTCGAAGAAAAATACAAACAGTAAAAAATAATAAAAAGTTATCTTTTAGAAGTAGTATTCCCAGCCGGCTGCATGCGACCATGAGATTGGTCCAGATATCAAAAGCATGACAAGGTTTCAGTTGAAGTTATAACTTAGAGTTGAGCTTTCAACAAAAATATTCCTAATGAAGTAATCGGGCAGCACTGAACTTATAACTTTTCTGGTTTTATTCATTTGTGCTTTTGGAATCAAGTGTCAGAATACAAATGTTTCGCATCTACTCAAAATGCACGAATGCTCGGAAGGCATTTACATTCCTAGGGGAAAGGAATGCGAATATCCACCGTAAACTCTCTCAAAAGTTTCACTCTACTTTCCCTCCTGGGCTGTTAGATAATAATGACAGAGTTTCTAGTGCAGAAAATATAGCTACCAGTAAGTTAGTGACTGAAGCTCTTCCACCTTCTTTCGACCAGCCTTCCAATTTGTATCCTCGAAAAGAAGAAGGACAGTCCGTTAAACATGAATGGCGTGATTGCTTACGTGACCGTTTTGGTCGGCAACACACCTACTTGAGAATTTCTTTAACAGAGCGATGCAATCTACGTTGTCAGGTCCCAGAAAAGCTGCTGCTTTAGTTATTGTAACTTTGCTATAACCATCCTTTGCTGAATTTATTGACTGTTTACATGTATGCTGCAGTATTGTATGCCGGTTGAAGGTGTGACCCTTTCTCCTCCGCACTCGCTTTTGGTTCCACAAGAGGTATGATCAAGCGCCTTAGACAATTTTTTTGGTAATAAACATAACATGTACACTATGAAAATGCTTCAGATTATTCGTTTCGCTAATCTTTGCTCTAAAGCAGGAATAAAAAAACTAAGGCTAACCGGAGGAGAGGTACGTCTGTTCTTTATCAGAGTGGTCATTCTTTACAATTTATAAATTGCTTTTGGATAGAGAATGTTGCTTATTATTTGTGCACCATTTGATATATTTTAGCAATTTCTTTCTACTGCAACAAAATTTGTTATGGACGATAGCAGAGTTATTTCTCGCTATGGTTTTGTTCTAGTGGATATTTTGTGATATCAGCCTACAATTCAACAAGATTTCGAGACTATTATTAGAGGTCTGAGCAAAATAAATGGAATCTCAACTTTAGCAATGACAACGAATGGAATAAATCTTAGAAAATATTTATCACTTCTTAAAGAAGTACAGTTAAATTCACTTAACATAAGGTGAGCTCGCTGGAGTTTTCAACTCCCATCTGATTTCTCTTTGATTGTTTCCCTGATATATTTATTGTACTGAGCAGCCATTTTCTAAATTAATTTTTAGAGTACCGACATTTGAATATAAAAATTAAAAATCTGTAATTATTCATTACGATTGCAACTCTAAGCATTTTTGATCTATCAAGCTTTGTAACAAATGATTTGCTTTTTGTGAATGACAGTTTGGATACCCTCATTCCTGCAAAATATATTCTAATTACAAGAAGAACTGGGTTCGATAAAGTTTGGCATGTATGTTGCTATGTTTTTGAGTAATTCTGTCTTTTTTAAGATGTGAAAAAACTTCTTAGTAGAAGAATGTCTTAAGTTTTTCAAATGCATTGGTTCTTATATGGTAACTGACAAAGTTACTCATTTACAAAATTTAACTCGTATATCCTAATGTATTGTTTCATGCTAGAAAGAATGCAGCTGATTTAATATTTAATATTTATCTAATCCTCTTGACTTAGCTTAATACGTTTTGTCTTTCGGGTTTTCCCTTTGTAGTGTATTGAATCGGTACTTGCAGAAAATTTTTGCCAAGTAAAAATTAATTGCGTCGTGATCAGAGGATTTAATGACCATGTAAGAGTAGACTTTTGTTATTTTTAGGGGAATACTTATGCTCTTTAAAGATATTTATGTATTGCATCAGCATATTTGTACTTGTATGTAGCAGTGTCTACTCGAAATATTCCACCAATTGGTTGTTGTAGCTATAATTCAATGTGCATATTTTCTTCTGTTGAAAGATCTCGCATGCTTACTTGGTAATGCTCTATAATATAAATCCTTATTAACATCTTTTTTTGAAAATAATATTTATATTTTACTGATTTTTTTGAGAAACAGAACTATACTGAAGTTCACTTTATGGTGCGTACACTGCTTGCGCAGGAGATTAATGATTTTGTGGCTTTAACTGAGAATTGGCCAGTTCATGTTCGTTTCATTGAGTTTATGCCATTCAAAGGCAATCGTAAGTTGAATAGTAACGTAGCTCATTTATTTTCATGTGTTGTACTACTTGATTAAAAATGAAATTTATAGCAGTTGCATTGTTGAGAGCTAACCTGCGTGTGTGTTTCCCAAAGTTGACTATTTTTTTTATAATTTGTTTCGTATATAATGCAGGCTGGTCCGATAAGCGGATTTTTACAAAGAATGATATGCTTCAAATTATTAAGAGTGAATACCCCTCGCTTCAAACTTTACCTACTACGTTCAATGAAACGGCTTCCTTGTACGCAATCCCTGGTTTTAAAGGTTGTATTGGGCTTATTTCATCAATGTCGGATCATTTTTGCTCAACTTGCAATCGTTTGCGGTGCGTGCGTTGCTTTAAGTAGTTTTTGTATCCAAATTACCATGTAACACACCTAAAACTAGTGCTACCTCGATGCGATGAAATTTTTAAAGGATGATTTTCTGTGGCAATATTTGACTAAGTTGGATTTTTTCCTCTTGAAAAGTCTGAAATGATTGCTGACGGATTGCACACTATAACGGTTACTCTAATTTCTTATTTATTATGTGCTTGGGTAACGTATTTGTTATTACCGCTGAATAGAGTATAATTAAATTAGCAAAACGTTTTTATTTCTTGAAAGATACATATTTCCTAATTTTTGGCTTTTTATGTCATTTCGCAATTCAGTATAACGGCTGATGGGAATATAAAAAACTGTCTGTTTGGCATAAAAGAGTATTTAATTCGAGATATGTTGCGCAGCGGTATTTCGGACAACGAAATTATGGAAACGCTTCGCTTGGCCATGTTAGAAAAGGCGAAGAATCATGGAGGTATGTATCATTAGAGCATTAAAGTTTATAAGCTGTTTTTTTGGTAATTTTTCAAGCCAATGATTTTTCAAATCATGGCAATTAGAAAGAAGAATGCAATTATTTTGTGTGTGCGCTGCAGTGCAAAACACTATCGCTTTTACAAATCTACCGTTTCAATGTGAAAATTAGTTCAGAAATTTGGTTTATGATGTTTTTGTGTTGATCTTTTTTCTATTTTACATATACTATCGATTAAGCTTTTTTTGGGTGTTATTTTGAGTTGCAGGAATGAATCAAGTTGTTAGAAACATGGTCTTAAATCGTCCAATGGTGAAAATTGGAGGATAAGGATTATTGGAATCTACGTCTGCTTAATAAAGCAATTTAGCATTTGTTTGCATTTTATTTGCTTGCCATGCTATATGTTCACTACTTCGTGACATATTTTTACGTCTATTGATTCTAGGACAACAATTTTTTCATGCTCCTCAGTAATTTATGGCAGTGCAATTTGTAATATAAACTACGCTTATAACTTTTTTAGGTTTTTAGAAAATAATTGTTTTTTTCTATGATACAATGGATATTAAATGTCAAGACACAAAAACTACCTTCTAAGCATGAAAATCCTGTAAGGAATAGTAAATGCATTTAATTTGCGTGGCAAAGCATTGTTTAGAGGGGGAAGCAAATGGTTGTCTAATTATAGCGGCGGCATGCAACTCCGCAACATCATTGTCACTGCATGCTTGAGGTCATTGCATATTAATTTAAAATATTCAAAATGGTGTGTAAAAGCAATTTTGTTAGCGTTACATGCATCAAAAATATCCATTCTTGTAATAAACTTATAAAAGAGATGTAAAAGCATAAAGAATAGCATATTGCGTTTATTCTTGCGCCTCTCGAGAAAATTAAGAGCCTCACAGTTTGATTAGTATATGGGATGTAAATCCTGTTGAAAAATTCGTTTCATAATAGAAACAAACATAAATATAGGAACAGTACGAGAGATTACGTGAATTCATTTATTTTGTGAAAGTTTGTTTGTTATAAGATCGACTATGGATTCTTTGTATTATGATAAATATAGTAAGATTCTGTTGCATGCAATTTATTAGTAGTAGGGTCGTATTTTAGCGATGAAAAATCTTTTTAAACTGAATAATAGCAGAGCTATGTAATAGATTCCTAGTCATTTAAAAATGTAGTGCTTTTCAAAAAAATCAAAAAATTTGTGTAGTGGCTAAACAACAAAAATTTAAAATTTTGATGTTACTCGACTTGCTTAGATTGAAAACAAAAGTTATAAATACACAAACAAAAATGAAATGGCTGATATCGCAGTAAATTTCAGGTTGCCTGTTGCATGGTTGTCAAATATTACTTTAGGCCCATGTTGTAGTTTTATAGTAAACACTTGCGTTTTTTATATGGCTTGAATTTGATCACAGTTTAGAGCTTCTTTAATTTTTCCAAAAGCATTTTGATTCGCAAGTTACCGCTAGCTAACCCAATGCAATTACAATTTTTTTGATACAGCTAGCTTGTGATTAGTATTTTACAAGCAATCAAAGGTTCGACAGAAATATCTAGCTTCATCCACAGATACTTATGACCACAAGAATTTGTTTCCACTTAAAAATTTTATCATCGATGTGAAACCCATCAGTGTTCAACAAAACTGGAAGTGCAGAATTAATATATTTTGAAAAATTTTCTTCATTAAGTATTCATTTTCAAGTAAATAATTTTTTTTAATGATTGAAACATTTTGTTTTTAAAGTAGTGAAGATCAGTGCAATACAAAAAGTAATTGCGTGACTACACTTAACTTTCTCGGTAATCCCCTACAAATTATTTTTACCTAGGTCTCTCATCGCTTTTGCTAACATTCTGGGTTAATATATTTTACAGAAATGAGTTTTGAACAAAGCACTGTTATTGCATCCCCTGTTCAGGATGCCACCACAGACTCAGGTTTATCATTTGTATTGTATATGGTTGCATGTACAATCTTGACAGAGTTTCTAATATGATTGTTTAATTTTTATATGAAAATTTTTATTTTGAAAGTTGCACCCGTAACACACATGATGAGTGAGCGTATTTTCAATTTACTCGACGAACGCGCTCAGTCGCAATTTCGATTTTTAAGAAATAATCATGAGACTGGTTTATTTCCCAACTTCTTAATCGTAATTATATGCTCTCCAGCACTTAATTTTTGCAACGAATTACTTTATTTGCAATCAAGCGTTTTGAAATCGCATACTTCAAGTGCTCGAATCACGCATTTGGAATATGAGTGCAGTGGAAGCTTTTTGCTCTCATTAATACATATGCTCCCTACCCGTGTGACTCATTTGTTTGCTAAGAGCAATTAAATGCTGCATAATTAATAAACCACAATGAATTTGCCTAGTTTTTAATTTGCGTAAGATATCGCATATCTTTCAAGATCCATCTATACACATTATATTTAATTAACTTTTAGGAGCTTGGCAGAGTGTAACAACCTCCTTGCAAAATTTGACCAAAGCGGCAATGAAGATATTTGCTTTGGATGAAGAATCCGAAACGTCTGCTCAAAAAAATGCCATCTTAGAGCACTCGTCCAATGAAAAGTTGCCTCACCCTACACCTGCAACCACCCGGTCTCGAGAGGAACAGTCGGTGCTACCTGGTTACCCACCGAGAAGCTATGTAAATTTCGAAAAAAGCATTGGTGAATTACCAAGATCCGCTTTAGTAAAGATAAAGCAGAGAACACCCACGGGAATATTCAGTGCTCCTTCCCCTATGATACCACCTTCAGTGGGATATAACTGTAAGAGAAGTCTGAAAAAAGTTGATATTTCTTCAGTACATAAAATGTGTTACAACTAAATTAAAACGTAATAGGATATAGTCACGGATCAATCATGTATCTCAGTTACACAGAAATGATAAGTAGCATGCTTTTAGCATATTTCATGCATTTTACTGTGATTTCCCCTACTTTTCCACTTATTCAGCGAATATGAAATAAAGCAGCTACAGAATGTAGCAATAAAAATATTTGAGATTACATTCTGACCCAACCCCTGCAAAGAAATGCAATATGTTCGCATAATTTTAAATCATACTGCGGGCAACAGAAAATGCCACGCAAAATCTATATATATATATTTTACGTGAAAGTGATTGCAAATTTGCATAAGAACGCCATTTGGTGCTTTAACAAATCCAGTATCATAAGAAACTTACTTATAATAACATTGTACTCATACTTCAAGTAAAATCGTTTCTAGTAGAATTTCTTTTAAAATGGTTTTTTCTAACAGTAACTAGTGATTCTTTTGCTGTAACATTTCTGTATGTCTTGTTTGCTAGGGGTGGACGTACTTCCACAAACAATGCCCTTTCATCCTCAAGTTAGCAGCATACCCTCGTAAATTAATTTTGTTTCATATAAACTACAAAAAAATGGTTTGCTTTTCCTTTTCTCTTATATTAATTCACTCATTTATACAGGTTGTAGCGCAAGCCAGTGATCCAACTTGTATGTACGTCGCTGGCAATCCATATGTAGCATATCCTTACGGAGTGCCAGCTGTTGAAGAGAACCAAAAAACTTGAATGACAAACCATTCTACCATTCATCTAGTAAGCATGTGTACAAGCAATGTCGTAGTGTATTCAATAGTTTACTTAGTCCTAAAGAAAAAAGAATGCAATTTAAAATGTAGCATGCAAGTAAATAGTATATTTACATCAGGTGAACAGCATAAAAATGTCTTATCAATTATTTCTTAACAAGTAAATCAATCGGCTTGTCACGTTATTCTGCATTTGTTTCAAATTGATTACACTAAAAGCTATTTTAAGGCTTATAAACACTGTTTCTGCGCTTTTTGCTTCTGCTCCATAATAGTGAAAAAGAAATGTAAACAAGAATAGTCTTGTCGAAAATTTTGAACTCCCTTTTTTACGGAAGCATTTCAAAATAACATCCAGTAGTTGTACTCAAATTCCATTGCTAACATGATACATTGCTATGTCCCTACGCCACTTATGTTTTTAATTAATTGCTTCTATTGCATAGTACGCATCAAATTAAAAAGTTTTATGCATTCTTAGTTTTTCAAAGCATCCATATTTGGTGTTAGCATATCTATTCATAACCAGAAATTCGATAAAAATGCATACCCCGCATTAACAATTGTTCCATAGACTTTAAGTTCATTACCATGTCAAAGACAGGTTACAAAATTGTGCTCCGGTTTATAATAGAGATGCTATACCACTTGAGAAAATTTATTTCATCATAACGTTGCTTTCAAAAACAATCACCATGGGTCTCTTCTGTCGCTCGCAGTGACGTCTATATTTCTTAAGTACAAAACTGAAGAGCGTAACACTTGCTTTTATACAGCAAGAATGCAATTAATTTACTAACGCATGTGTCACGAATAAAAACAGTAAAATATAACAGCGTTGCAAATGGAGCAAGGTGTAGGTTTGAAAATTAAATAAATGCGAGAAAAAGCTCCTTAAACTCATCCGTTCAGCTCCTCTTAAATTGGATCAAAAAATTTAACAAGAAAATATAATTTTTAAAAGATCGTTGTCCAAGTTTTAATGCCTTACACGCTACAAAAACCAAAAGCTAGACAGGGAAACTTGCTTTCAGTAAAGTAACGCAAACCTAGTATTCCAGCTCACGAAAATTGACAAAAACAAACTAGTAACAATTAGGTTAGGGATTACAGGAAAAAAAATTTATCAACTTTTGCAGCAGCTAAGTTATTTTTAAAGTTTAAGTTCCTCCTAATTTCAAAAAATTCGAATAACTTTGATAACGAGGCATTTCGGCTAAATTAATGCGATCAAAAGACCATGTACCACGCCCACTAAATTTCAAAACAAATTCGTGATGTTTCAAAAGATGCATTCTATGCGAAACAGTTATCAGCGATATTCCCTGACTTTTCATGTACAGATAAAGGTCACTCTCCACATCGACTGATACTGCACTGGTTGCTTCATCAAGTATTGCAAAAACAGGACTATGATAGCACACACGAGCCACTGCGATGCGCTGCTTTTCACCGCCTCAAAGGATAAGCAGAAAAACAGCAATAAGAAAAAAGAAAATTTCAATGACAAAGCAATATATTTTTCGATAAAAATTATACTATCAGTTGTCACATATAATGATCCACTATCGTAAAAAATATTTTATAACGACAAATAAACTAATCAATATATCATAAAAAACCAAGAACTATTTCGCGCTGACTATATTTTTAATTTCGCAACTTATACTTTAAATATTAACGCTCAGTTTAATACCTAGGGTAAAATGCGCTTAAGCACAAATACTCGCACACGTCCTAAAATGCTAACCTGATAACTCTTCTTCCCAATTCCGCCAAGTATCAAAAGCATTTTTTGATCGTTGAACCAAGTAACTTAAAGAGACAGTATTCAGTAGGCTATTCAAATCTTCATCACGATAATTTTTTTGCCAAAATATTTCCATTGTATCTGGGTATATTATTTGATCGCGGAGGGTACCTTGAGGTAGATAAGGACGTTGCGGAATATAAAATAATTGACTAGCTGGCGGTTTACATAGTTTCCCACCACGCAAAGGCCACAATTCACCTGTGAGCAAAACATCAAAGCACTTAACATAACTTTATCATCAAAAAATTAACATTGGTTCGTTAAGGATGCTATCCCATACCTAGATGGCTTTAACAGTACAACATAAACAAATCACACAAGCCTAATTTTTCCCCAACAAATCCTCTAAAATTATTATTTAAAAAAAAGGATTTCTTTACAAAAAGCAAATTAAAGGCGGTAAGGCTACAAATTAAGGACTTTTTCAATAAAATCCTCTTCCCCCTTGTTCAGAGCAAGAAAGAACATAATCACTGCACAGAGCCAACCACGTTCACGGTGTAAACTATGGCAAAGTATCTCTTTCTTTATTTAAGCTTGCACGTACCAAGAACTCTGAACAAGGAAGATTTACCGCATCCATTTGGTCCAAGTATAAAAAGGTTACTACCTCGTGCGATAGTAAAAGAAATAGCATCAACTAAGATGTCTCCACGAGGAGTATATATTGGAACGTCTACAAATTCAATACACTCTGATTCGCGTAATTCACCACGATTTCGTATCGATCCCCAACGCTCTGATCCTGCATGGTAAAGATTTAATTACGTAATAACGAAAATTGACCACGTCAGTCACTATTTGAATTTGCTTAAACCATTGAAGTTCACTACAATTTATTGCAAAAAAATTGATTCAGATCATGCTGCCTCTGCCGCGGCGTCACTTTAGTCAAAATATAAAAATTGTATCAGAATAGAGCTGTTAATATTAGATACCGGAGAAATAAAGGAGGAGTTATTAAGCAAACGTTCATTGAGAGATGGAAGAAATGCATCACAATCACAACAAAAGAAAGTACGTATTGTAAACACCTTTTTACCTTGCTTGTTCGTATCGCAATAGCAACCAGCCTGAATATTGTCCAAAACATCATTTAATTCACAAACCAAATGTGTCAAGCCAGAGAGTCGCTGAATATCTTTGTATGAAATGACAATACGGCCAATGGCTTTAGCAAGATTAATTAATAACGAAGAGTTTCTAACATAATCTAAAGTTAGCTGAGATGGATCATTGCCTATGCTTGAAAAGTATGAAATTCGACCCCAACCAAATACTGGAAGAGCAATTACGCCGTAGCCGACGATGACTGCCCCATGCTTTGCAAGTAGGTTATCAAAGCAACCCATAAAAAAATTTCTCAGCTGTAACTTTTTAGTATGGTGCACAACGTTTTCAAAACTTCGCATAATCCGTCGAAGTTCGAAAAAATTTCCCCTATAAAATGCGATTTCTTCACTATGATTTACCACACTTGCGTGAGATTTTCGATATTCTGCTTCTAAGTTCTGGCTTTCTGTAATAAATTGACCATACGCAGGAGAAATCCATTTTGTAACAAGTCCTGTTAGGCAATACCAGAGAATAATTATCAGCGGACCGCCTACTCCAACATGCTTGGCTAAACGAGTTGATAGGAAAATGATATCTAAAACAGGTTTTGTAATACTAGAGAAGATAGATGATAGGGCATCAGCCCATTTTACAATATCATCAGTAAATCGTTGTTCCGGGTGTAAGATTCTGTTATCCAAGGCTGTAATATGATAGAAAATTTTATGCCGAAAATAACGTCGTAGAAAGCTGCGTGTCAGCCGCTGTCGAAAATATAAAGCCAATTTCTTCCCTAAATATTCAATGGATGAATTTACGATTGAGGCAGGAAGTGAATATGCCACTAAAACAGCCAGCGTTTTCAGAAATTGGTAAACGTTTCGGTCAACAATACTTTTTACTACGGAACCATGAATAGATGCTATCCATATGCTCATAAATGTTCGTATCACAAGCGCTAAGAGGAGTAACGACGCAGTTAGACTTTCTCGACAAAGCAGTTTTGGAACAGCTAGGCGGCAGAGTAAGATACACTTTCTCAAAAGCGATGTATTAACACCTCCCAAACCAGAAAATGCAACGGAAATATTATTTTTGTTATTTAGCCCAATTATGGATGCATTAGAAGCAGTTAACCCAGACGGAAGACGTCCCTTTAGTTTTCTCTTAGATACAAACAAATTTTTTCCATTAAATGAAGCCTTGTTAAAAGTATCAAGGCTAGAAGTGCTTCCCAAAGGAGAATCCATCAAAAGGCTTAATTCAGACAAAGAGGATTTCAAAACAGAATCAGTGGGATCAGGAGGGAATTCTGCAAAATAGCGACGCTCTGCAGCTCCGCTATCAATTATAGCTGTTGCTGTAGCCTGAGCTGATGCAAAGTTGTTCGTAGGGTCACTTGCAGTAAAATAGTTATCCATTGATCCAGATTTCTTCACTGGGAATGGTATGAAAGCTTGAAGTGACCCAGTTACAAGTCTTAAGGGTAATTTAAAAGCATTGAGAAGGCCTTTTAGGAGGCGTCGTACAAAAGATCTAACATGGCTTGAGTTCTTTGCAACAATCAACAGTACTACCAGTATGCTTGCAATACCACTTTTATTGGGATTTTTCTTGATGAATAAAAGTGCAAGCTTATGAAGTCGCTTCATCCTAGAATGTACAAGACATAACTCCGGATATTTTTTGACTTGCAGATTACACCCGTCCCCATCTGCACAGCTTGCTGAATTTGAACTCATATTGCAACAGCGGAAAAACAAAAACCATGAGGTGCAGCTAACATTAAATAGATAAGCCCTACAGTTGCGAAACTAAACAAAAGCCATTTACTGTTGTCCTAAACCGTTTACGTGGTTGATCGAGCTGTAGAAGCAGAATTTTATTTTGAAATAAGAGATACTCGATCTTTTGTTTGCATTTATTTGCACATGATCCAATATTAGCGGGCCACCAGCCATTCCTATAATGAAGGTAAACATAATCACACGATTGATAAAGAATTACCACCTATGATATTCTTTAAAAATTCGAACTCAGTTTTCAAGAATAAATGAAGCTCTTGAGAGCTCTTTCTAGAATTTGTTTCTCACATTCAGCAATAAAAAAAAGAAAAAGAATAAACATGTAGCTTGCGTTCTGGAACCTGTATTAAGTCAAACATGCGATGTTCTGACGCTAACAAATACGGGCAAGTGCAATAAAACTAATTGGGCTAAAGATGTATGCAACGTTTTTTTAGCGGTATCTCCTCTGCCACAACATAAAAAATTGCCATCTCCTTGGACTCAATCATGAACAAAACACCTCGGTTAGGGTAGCAAAATGGGGTTGCTTAGATAACTTGAGATTTTGTGTTTTTAGTAAGGATGTCCTAGTCAATCTGCGCGCACCGTTTCAAAAGGATCAATAATGATTTCCAGAAATAGCATAGATCCAATTTGCATTAGCCGTATGATTGCAAACTCATTTAGATGGAAATTAAAATGATTTTTTCGTGTTATCAATTCACAGATATGAAATACAGGGTGACATACAATGGGTGTTGGTAGATACAAAATCACATCCTCAAAGTTAGGAGTCGAATAAAGGCAGCGCACCGTTTTAAAAACACGCGGGGAAATTGCTAAATGATTTATAGCACAGAAACAAGAATTGAAACATGTGAATGCCGTGTACTCAAATCGAGATGCGATTGCTTATCCTATTGGACTGCTCAGCATTGAAGCCAATTTTTTAACTTAGGCACTAATTCAAAATTTCATCAGAGCCATACATGCAATTTGCTCTTGAGCTGAAATATCCTGGTATCCACTTCAAAGCAACCAAAAGTTGCGAAAAATTTAGACCTTTTATTGTGAATAATTCTGCTTTTTCAAATGTAATTATACTCGGCCCTTGTAACCAGAAAATATAACGATTATTGTAATTGTGGGTGCATTCGAATTTGTTTAGCAATTCATATGCTTTTGATCAAATTATGCTAATCATTTTAAGTGTATCGCAAGGATGTTAAAAAAGAAGAAAAATTCCAGTTCCACAAAATGTTTAACGAGAATTGCCTAAGAATACTATTTCTTTAAGCAATGCTAGTAGAATATTGGTCAAGTGAGGGCATGCATACCAAAATGTAGCTGAGTGTCCTTACTGATTCTCACACTTATGTCAGAAAGGAAGTACCACAACAATATACATTTCAATTCAACCAATGTCATTTCAAGTAGCATTATATAAAAAAGCAGTAGGATGACGCGACAACTCGTAAAATAGAGATGCTATGCATGTACATAATTGTCAGGTTTTGATAAACCACTTTCAGAAAATGATGTTATGAAATGCAGCAAAATGTAAAACTTTACTCCAAAGAACCTTGTACATATCGTTATATATATCTAGCATTACAAAACGTTCTAACAATAGAGCGAAAGCCTTAAGATTAACAATTTTTGAAAGTTATGATGTAGCAAAACGAAAAAGTTTCAACTTTGAGTGAAAATAAACAATGACTCTCTATCATATAAACAGAAGTTAACGCTTCTCTGAAAAAAACTTACAATGATATACATTTTAATGATTCCAATTCTCAAATTAAAAACCACGTTACTGTCAAAATGCCCCTCCAACGAAACGTAATCTTCAAAAATAGCAGCTGTAATGTATGTTAAGTACAGAAACAACTGCAGAGGTTACTGTCGCATGTATTCACTATTGTTCAAGCTACTTCTGAAAGGTATTCCATCGTATCGGGGAGGATTATTGCTAGGCTCTTTTTCATTATACTGATAGCGTGAACTCTTGTCAAGCAAAGTTGATGCAGAAGATGCCCCAGTATCTTCGTTAAAAAAATCGTGTTTTGGAAAAAAAGAATTCCTAGTAACACTATGGAAAGGCGGTTTGTCCTGCGGTCCAACTGGGTTATTATTCTGAAATGGTGGAAGGAACGGTTGATCAAAGTGCATTAAGTTGTAATCACATGGGGGAGAATGGTTCAGTACCGACTCCTCATCAAATAACACTCCTTCCTGGTTTCGATGGTACGACGTTCGAGTAGGAATTGCCTCATTAATTCCATCCAAGTTAGGTTTGGTAACCGATTGACTAAAAAGTAGACCTGGAAACTGTTTAGAATTGGCTCTATCACCTTGATATGAAGTTTTCAAATAGTTAATAGGAGAAGGCGCGCTATTGTTGAAAATGATATTTCCTTCGACAGAACCAAAGTTCTTATTGATTGCATTGCTACGTGACTCACACAAAGAGAAGCATCGATTTTCCTCTATATGGGAAGCAGGTGAATTATAATTTGTTTTTTCAGGAGCAAAATTCAAAAACGTCCCAGTATTCGACACGGCTGGAACATCTTTTACACTGTTTGAAATACTACCCTTAGTATTTTTTTGCGAGTCAATTACCTGTTTTAGTCTCATGCCTGGTAATAAATAAAAATTGACTTGTTTATTTACGTAATTTCGAGAGTGCTTCTCTCTAGAATTTGATAAACTTGTAGAAAATTCAACAAATCCCCATTGTACCGCTGCAATAGAATAATTCCAAGGTTTCTCAGGAGGAGTGAACTTTACAGACAAAGGAATACATTCTGGATATAAGCTCGAAAGTTTGCATACAAGTGACGCCCGAATTTCCAGGGAATTAGATTCAAAATCAGACCAGCTATGATAGTAAATATATACATCAGTCTTGTCAGGATGAATTACTGCCAAATATTTACCCTCTGAGCGCGTATCTATGGCAAAATCTTCAACATGATCCATTTTCCAAGTGTACTGATTGTTGGGAAGACGAATTCGTTTTGATGGAAATCGAATAAAACGAGGCGTTAGCTCAATCTCTGACTGCTTTCCCATTGAATGGATAACATTCAACGTAAGAAATAAATCAGGCGTAACATTTGTATAAAGATGATCTGAATTAGGATCATATATAATTTTGGGACTATGAGTAGGAATAAGAAATGTGCTATATTTGTTCAAAATAGGACCCAGATGATAGCGTCCAAGACAACTCCAACGAAATTTAGAATTTCCACAAATAATACTAATGGATCCGTCAGCACAAAGGAAAGCTAATTCGTTACATGCAATCCATGTT
The DNA here is from genome assembly GCA_015476325.1 of Cardiosporidium cionae. Lineage (NCBI taxonomy): Eukaryota > Apicomplexa > Aconoidasida > Nephromycida > Cardiosporidium > Cardiosporidium cionae. The sequence goes on from JADAQX010000490.1 coordinate 17,962, forward strand.
CCATAAATAGGATTTGCATGCGTTATTTTAGCACCGGAAATAGTATAAGAGCTAATTCTGTAGTGTTGCATATCATCACAATCAATGGGTGCTACGTATGTATTATTCATACAAACCAGACAAAGTGTTTCTCCGCTTGAATTAAAATCAAACCAAAAAATACGAGATGTTTGAGGATGTGAACTACGGATTCGCCATTCTTCAGTCCCTATGTCTGAAGTACCAAGTGATTTTATTTCCCATATTTCTAAAATTTCATCTGAAAAAGAAACTGCTACAAGAGTATAAAGACTAAAAGCAGGAGAGAACGCAAATCCAATCGCAATTCGCTTACTATTGGATGCAGCAAAATTTTCTGTTATTGGATGAGAGTTAGAACAAGTAAGAGAAGGAGTGCACATCGCATCCACATCTTGGGAACTTATTTGCATACTATTGTGAGAACTACAGCAATCAGCATTGGTGCCCACATCATTCTTTTGAGCTGACGGAATTTGGAGTAGTAAACTTGATTTTTGAGAAAGAACAGAACGCTCTTCCAATTGAAAACCCTTGAGAGGAATCAAATTCGATGAAAAACAATCATTAAATCTGCTATTTATTGGAAATCCTTTTTGAGGATGCATTTCCGAAGAAATGGTAGCTTTTTTACTTGGAAAAAGAAAAGAAACATTTGAGAATGGAGCGACAACGTAATTGGTGGCTTGAATGATAGCACAGGGTTGAACAGTTTCTGCCTCTTTTGCAGAAGCTGATTGGACAGAGTTTTGTATTTGAGTTTTAAAAGAATCAATACATGGAGTTACATGAAGCAACGGACGTTTGCCACAAGAAGGAAATAGCCGTCCCTTATCACCAATAGAGACCAAGCTGAGTAGAACGCCACTATCGAGATTAATGGAATTTGAAGCCGTTATCCTCTGAGAAGGTTGTATACCTTGAATAAATGCAAATCTTCCAGGAGAAATTATTACCCAAGAATTTGCTGATGGAGATAAACTCGTTTTTGCCTGTCCATCATAACGACGGACAGAGCGATTTCGTGCGCAGCAATTTTTCCCATTCCGCCACGCAAAACCGAGGTAATTCCTTAGAAAACCCATTTTTTCACGAAAAAACAAAGGCATCTGATAGAGCTGAAAACCCAGGTGGAAGAGCTTGTTGTTACTATAAAAGGAATAAGTAGCAAGGGTATTACCGCTATAGATTTTCAAAAAGGTACACAAGAGTTTAAAGAGGCTTTCCCCAATAAGTCCGTATGATTGCTGAAGGGCAGAACCCACAAAAGAGATACATGAAGCATTGGTAGCTGGTTCCAGCATTGGAGGATGTAAAATTCTGCATTGCGGTTCCAGAGATGAGAATGGAGCTTCAGTAGACATGTCGGGAAAATCTAATGAAGTGGGAGGCAGCTGCAGCGCAGGGAAGGCAACAAGAGAAGGGGAGGGAGGTGGGGCTTTTAAATCACGCCCTCCAGAAGTAGAGCCAACCCCATTTTGCAAAATGATGTTGCTACTAGTGGGAATTACAAAAATGGAGCGTTGAGGCGGCGCCGCCGTTGTATCTACAGAAAAATGCTCCATTCTAAGTATTTATGCAGATAAATATTACAGTTGTAGATGATGTGGAACGGCAGGTAATTGGAATAGCAACGGCGTGAACATAGTTCAGTTGATGAAGCTATAGAATGTAGTACTTAAGGTGGCATTTCACACAATTATACATCAAAAAATGCTGTGGCTCTTTAGAGCCAGCTATACTGTGAACACGGTTGAGACACCCGATTCAAAGCGCATGAACGAAATAAAGAGAAGCAGATTCACCTACATAGGCTGGAGATTAAATCACATGGGAGGAAGTTTGCGAAAGAAACTTTTCAAAATCGCATTAAAAAGTCTTGCACAAACAGCTTCCCTACTTTGATTTGATTAGACCAAGCTGTGCTAGTTAAAGCTAATTTAAGAACACGCTACGGTTCTTTTGTTGCATGCCGTATCGGGAATAGCTTGAAACAGCATTTAGAACACGCAAGGTCTAACCAAAATTGTCAATTTCACAATTTTTCCCAATAATCAGTGAATAAAAGAACTAAAATTCCAGCCAAATACATTCTTGTCTAATTACTAATGTAATACACTTTTTATTTGGATATCCTTCTATTGATGCTGAGTTTGTAACATTGAATGTGTGCAGCACTAAATTCCATTCATTTTAACAACTCTATTCTCCACAAGTAGTACTAATTTTTTGTTCCCTTAACTATCTAAAGGTTTCATTATATTGAATCCATTTATTCATATGACATATTGCTACTATTGGGTTAAATATGAGCAAATTTGATTTAAGGCAGGCGGGAGGTTAAAGTAATGCTTTTGTATTACTGAGGTGCACCATACTGTAACATCCTAATTACACGAATTCTCGCAACAGCAAAGAAAGGAGGAAAACATCGCACAAACTTATAGCTTAGGCAGTAATTATGTTACTTGATAAAATAAGCAAGTTCATGAACGTAACTTGCAACATATGCTTGTTTCTTTAGATGCGTTACGCTGTATCAAATTATGATTTTTAGTTTGATTTAGCAAAGAAAAATGACATAATTATGAAACAAATACACGTAGAAAATGGGAATTGTTCACGGGAGGGCATAACAATTAAATCTATAACAAACGAAAAGAAATCGATTGACGTGTATTTGCAGCTAATATGTTGCGCAACTTTTTTGTCGTTAAAACAAATTCAATTCATATGAATGGCAGTTCAATGAAATTAGCTGTGCTGCTATCACTATAGAAAAAAAGTGAGATACTTTATGCAAAGATGAGTCTACATCATTTTGAAATTTTCACAGCAAACGCACACTTGATGTCAAAAAAGTACATTTGGCGTCGCGATAAATTGGAACTATTCAGATGCTGACAGTCTTTTTGTATGTTTAATTTGAGCGGATTCTGTGCTATAGAGCCACTCTCAAACACTTTTCTGGTTTAATATTAAATTGAAAAGGCCGACTAGAATTACAAAACACCATATTAACTAATTGATTTGCCAACTATTCGTGAAAAATATAATTAAATTTTTTCTTTAGCATTGAGACACAACAATGATCATAAATAATGTAGCTAGACTGGAACCTTCTTTCGAACGCTGTGCAACGAATTATTGATTCAATTAGAACAAATAACAATTTTCAGTGCGATTACTTTTAAAAAGAAAGTTTTGAGAAATCAAAAATTTTTATTTGCATACATCGAACTGTGACTTTTGTAACCCTAAACCGGACCAAAATCATCAGCACAACTCACCCTGCACCTGAGGAGAGAATGAAAATAGGTAATAAACTTTTCTAGATGACATGCCCAGAAGCGGGCATATCACTAGACACTGTGGTTGTCTTCAAGTCCTTTTCGTAGCGAGTAGAAAGTTGAGGGAGGTAATCAATTACTTAATTTTATAAATTTTTCTTTCTTTTATACCCAGTTTTTGTTTTTTCTGTAGATACAATTTGTTAAGTTTTTTCTTAAAGCAGTATAACTCACATAAGGAAACATGCATAATAATTTGCTTTAAAACGCGCTCGCCTATTCGCGAAAAGAGCGAGACATACTTCGCCGGAGTCAAGGTATCGATTGGCGAGAACATCAGGACTAATCACTGCACAAAAACCAACACTTCTACTTGAGAAAATGTTTATGTTGATATAGAATGATTTCTCCCTCTAATATTTTGAACGTTTTATCTCTTTTATAAACTTTTGAAAAGTAGATTATCCAGTAAAAACCGTATAAAATAACTTTCCTGCAGTCTGTTGATTTTGCTATAACTTAAAGTTTGCCAGCTATGAAAAATCAACTCCCGAAAATTAGTATTTGTAAAACGATCTGACGATTTGGCATTTAGATATGAATAGACTTTTAATTATTGAAGAGCGTGGATATATATACATCTACGTCTTCTGAGGTTCATTCGCTTGCTTAAAGGTATGTATCTTCTAACATGAAGAATTAGGTCAATAAACTAAAAATTTAAAATTCATCCGTTTCTTGAGTAGTTTTGTTAATTAATATCGTAGCTTAGAAAAGTTGATAGTACCGAATAGATCCTCTTATAGACCTCACTCTTTAAGCATAGTCAATATTCAAAACAGGCATTCTCAAAGCATTGCTGGTCTTTTCTAAACGACTCTTGATAGCGATAATTCATGTTGGGAACTTGCTTCAACAATACGACTTGATCTGCCAACTTTGAAACGTTGGTTACCCTTGTAACTTCGTGTGGTAGTCATCTCGCAATACAAGTTAGAATTGCGCTAAATTAGTTCATAAGGAGGAAGCATACACTCTAATTGGATATCATACTACAGGCTCTATTGTATTCAACTGTTGGAATAACATGAGATAATATAGTATAGAAGATTCTTAAATCATTTAACTTACTTTTTCTTTTTACCGAGAGGTAACTAGAAAAAATATTAATCCTTGAAAAATCATAAAATTTTCGTATTTCGCTTCACTTTGTTGAAAAATTGCACAGGAAAAGGTGTCTTTAAGGAAAACGGGGACGGTGTAGTCATTGCTCGTCACATTCTCCAACGACTCAATGAGAAAGTAGTCACTAAGTTTACTTCTTCACAAAAATGCATGCATTAATTGAAAAAAGGTAAGTCCAATGGGACAGACAGAAATATTGACGGCTGGCTGTGCATTAGTAGAGTAACAATACTCGTTGCAGGCTTAGTCTCAATGATAACTAAGGTAAGATCTTACCTCTCAACTCCGTTGAAGCATTGTAAAAACTAGATAACGCTTAATTGAGTGATTGAGAATCTGTGCTCAGGCTCTTAGAATAAAAAACAAGTTAAATATATTCATGATTACTCTACATCATAACATCTTCTCGCAATAAACCTACCCAGATTGTCGAAAAAGAAAACAGCTTCGTGAAAAAAAGAAGATTTCTCTATGTTTTACGGAGAACATGTGAATGCGAGCTTTGTCGTGTAATTGTATATTATGAGCACATGCATTCTTCAATGAAAGATGCAAAGTATTTGAAGTAGACCGCATACGTATGAGAGAGTAAATGACTTTCAAGACAAAGTGGAAATGAGAGCTCGCTACTCTATAAATTTGTTGAAAAATATGAAACATAATTCACGGTAGCAACTAGTGATCCGTCGAGGGTAGACCTCACTTTGTTAGTCATTCGGACAGAACTAGCGTTATGAAAGTATGACAGACCAATTCGTTGGTTACTTTGAAGTAGTGAGGGAGTATATAGGGTCCTGTACGATGATCTATTCAGAAATGTTGACGGCCCTTAGGTACAAATTTAGAATGTAAGACTACTCAAGAGCAGAACTTTAGATCTTTCGTTTCTCGGTCCTTTTCTTCGGATCTGGAAAGTCAATATTAAAGCTGACAAATGAACTTGTTGAAATGTATTTACCCTGATACATACATTCATGCCATCAAACAGTTATTAACTTGTTAATAAGTTTATGATGAATATTCAAATTCATCGCTACGAATAGCAAATAGTCTGAGTCAATAGGTATCGATTATCAAATCTTTAGCGATGTAAGATATACCCGGTACTTAACACAGTTTCAGAAATGCTATTGCCCGAAAGCAAATCATAACCAGCAACTCAATTAGAACCCTAGATTGTAGATAAAACCCTACTATGAAGATGTTAAGTATGAAAATAAAAGATTTTGTAGGTTCGTAAGAGCTCCTCCAACGCTCATTACCGTGAAAGCCAACCGCAACTCACTAAACAGAAGAAAACGAAAAGTTACACAATGCAACGGATAAGAAAAGTTAAAAGAACCAAAATTAGAAACAATTAATTGCAGCTAGACTATTCAACAATTGACGATAGGCAATTTTATGAAAGTAAAACGCTTCTAGAAAAGAATTCGAAGTTGGAAAAACATTAAAAACAAAAAGTAAGTCTATTTTCTTCTTCGTTCATCCATGTTAACTTACGTTGACGTTTGCCATCCGCTGTTTGTTAAAACAGTTTTAACTCACGTTCGCTGCGCTTGCTTGCATTATTGCTTTCCCCGATAACTAATTTGTGCCTAAATTGTCCGGGCACACCAATGTAAAAATCATCAGATTACCATCGCAAGTTACAACCATGCATTCTGCACTACAACCTCAGCAGATACGTATTTTGAAAAGTGTTTTTATGCACTTTAGCAGTAAATTACCACTTCCGCTCGTAAACTGTGCAAAGTGGCAACATGCCCCAGCTCCTGTTGTAAGTACACAAGGAATAGACAACAAGCGCTGAAACACAAGCCACTACTCCCACAAAATTGTGAATATCACATTTAAAAAAATCACAGTGCATCATCCACTGCGTGAATAAGTGATGATAGCACATACATGGGTAAAGTAGCACGAATCTACGTGGAATGCCAATAAGTGCAAGTACAACAATTAGAATCATTTTACGTTCGTAAATGACAATCTGCTTTGTGTGTTTTCACTGTTTTTCCTTTCTAATTTAATTTGATTCAATCTCAAAAATCTCTTTAAGTAAAAACAAATCCACTCTTTCATCTACAGCCTAAATCTGTAATGGTCTACTTTCGAGATTGCTTGTAGTATAAGAATTCTACAAACTTTTCTATGCACATAACCTATATGCTGCGTCTAACTGCGATTGTGTTGTCCAACAAGTCCAGGTACAACACTTTTCATACGTGGCCTCGACTTGAGTTGCCATTGGCCTAAACTATTGTTATTTCCAGCACGCTGATCCATCAAATTCGCCGGGAGAAACGGCTACGCCTCACGCTTAGTGACACCTTGAGTACGCGAGAATATCGGAGTCGAATATTGGGTGCGATTACTTATTTCTTTATTCTAGAGAATCTTACTTCGGGACTTACTTTTTCGTATGGACTAAACACAAGTTGCCAGAGGAGAGGGTAATTTTTACTGGTGTTCTCTATGTACCATGAATTCTATGACGTACACGTTTATGTTAAACTTATACGTACGTGAATTGAAACACCTTCTCAGCAAACAAATTAGGATCATGTCTCTTTCCTAAACATCCCACAAAGCATTCACAATCAATTTAAAAAACAATTAGCTACGTTCTCAATTAACAGAAGAATAAGAATGTATGTTGTTTTCATTCATTTCTTAACTATTGCTTACGCATTGAGACGTGGGGATGACCCGTTGTGCGAAATCATACAAGTTATTAAGTTTCTTCGCATTTCCAATTGCCCGCGCGTAACATCTCCAAAAAGTAGATCACTTACAGTTAGGTTGCCAGACATTTATGAAAATTACATCAGCGGCAGCTTCTCTCGAACACGAAAAACGTGAACTAGTTTTATAGAAGCGTATTCGGTAGAATAGCGAAAACTTTTTAATTGCAATAGTAAAGTTGGACTAGCAATCGTGGCGAGACATGTGACAAACAAACCACACACTCATTGATACTCATACCAAGTATTTCGTCGGACTGGAATGCTAGCACGTATAGAAGTTTCATTTGAGTCTGTAGCGATGTATTGTTGCATTTGTTTGGAAATTTAGTGGAATTTTATGTTCAGCAATGCGTGCGAGAGAATGCTTGTACACATACTAATTTACAGTACGTTGCAAGCATTCTGATTTGATTTCTGGTTGAGGTCTTTTTCAAAGAATTACTTAACCTGTTGTTTATCGTGTTCTTTTTGATATTTATGCTTATTGTTAAGAAAGTATTGTTCCACTTTGTCTCCTTTGCTTTTCTTGGCTTGTAAAAGCATCATTTTTCCTATGTCTCGTGTTGAAAAGTCTGTGTTGTGTTGGAGCAAGTGTTGGAATGCACTTTCCTTATCCAAAATCCAATGCAAAGATCAGTGCAGCAGTTTGACTCAAGTAGTGAATCTTTCCTTTTTTAATCTTAAACTCTATTGCATATTTCGTATGGTTGGTTGGTGTGGCAAAAATAGCAGTTTAGGTTTAGGATATTCTATCGTAATGAAAGAGGTTGGAAACCTGTGTATTTTTAGCGTGTAAGCTTTATTTCTATCCAGTGCCCTGAACCTGTTTAGATTTATCCGCATGCAGCAGTAATATGTAAGAGAGGTATTTCTTCTTTGTTTCCCTAATCTTAAATCTTTATGGAAAGTAATATTGGTGATGCCGGGTAGAAACTTGACCTCCATTGTGTTTGCATGCTTTGTTCAGAAAAATAAATTTACGGAATGGAGAACCCTGCTCTTTTTTTTCGTATTATTTGTCTTTTCTCTTTTTTACATTGGAAATTATGGGAGATACTTTGAAGTTGGTTTCTTTTTCAACCGAAAAGACAATTCTCAAACAGTTTGTCGCCCGGAAAAGTATTTCATGCTAACTGTAGCTGCCATTATTAAAAATGACATGCCATATCTTATAGAATGGATTGGTAAGTTACTTGAATAGATTTTCTGCATGACTCGTGATTTTGTCAGTGACATCAATAGGTATTTTTCTATCTGAAAATTTTGCTTTGTTTTTTTTCTAAGCCAATTAAATATGTCATATGAATTATAGCGTTCCATAGACTCCAAGGTGTGGATCATTTTGTTCTCTATGACGATCATAGCACTGATGGGTTACCCTTACTGAAATTGCTTTTTGAACAAAACGGTAAAACTTCATTTTCAATATGCGCTTTTTATTGTTTGTTTACTATTTCTTTTTTGTCATTTTGTATTTTTACACTGGCTGGAATTATTTTTTAACAAGGAGAAGAAGACCTGATTGAAGTTATACCTGCTGTTACTTTTGACTTACCAAAAAATTTAACATATGGTTCGCAGAAGTATGTTCGGGATATGCAGGTGAATAAAACATGTTATTTTCACATCTTTTAAAATGAACTCGAGCAACTCAGTCGAAAATATAGTGTATGCTTTATACATATTTTGAATGTTAGTGAATTTATTTTTAATGACCTTAAATCTTGGTTTGTTTAGCAATACAGCTACAACCATTGCCTTAAATACATGGAAAACCGCACCGACTGGATTCTTATTATTGATACAGATGAATTTGTTTTCTCCGTTACCAACGATATCCTTGTAGATGAATTAAAAAAACGCATTTATTCTCGTTATCCATTTGTTGAGATGAAGAATATACGATATGGATCAAATGACGTAATGCAACGTCCCCGCATATTTCTAAATTTGAATGAAACAACACAGAAAGTGGAGCTACATTTTTCTATAAACAATTCATTAGCAAACTCTGCAGTCTATGCTGAAGATTCAGGTAAATTTCAGAAACCATGGAAAAATGAAATAGCCAATCCTTTTGCTTAACACTTAGATTACCTCTCACCAAAATGACTTACTCATGCGAAGCCAATATTATAGTTAAGGGTTTACTTTTATGTGCTAGTACTATGTGACTTGAAAGTTGAGAAACATATGACCCTTAAGAATTCTTATTTGCTCATGCTATGATTTTGTGAATGCTGGCCCTTTAGTTTCGACCTATTATATATGTAACAAATAGATAGAACAAAAACGATATGTGAATCCGTGTTTTCTTTAGAATTGTTTCCGTTAGTAATTGATTCGCACCTCACTCGGATGCCTGTTCGTCAACTGGATGGGACTATCATAAGATTGGATCCTCGTTGTTATAAGCCAAAGCATATACTTTTGGAATGTGATTTCGGTAGTGGAAAAGCTGTAGTCAGACCGGGTACATGCCTGAATTACCTGCACCATTTCTGTTTAAACGCAACCAACGGTAAGCCCGTACAACCGCAAATATTTTATAATAATCCAGCAACGACACTCCGCATGCATCACTATTTCATTCGAAGTATAGAAGATATTAATAATATGAAAAGTTGGAAAGGCTCAAAACGAAAAAGTTTTAGTTCCTTTGATAAAAGTGTGTTCTCACTCGTCAGAGATGCTTACGCGAAAAAAAGATTTTCCTGGCCAGTAAGAAATTATATTAACCGATTGAATCCTCAGCTTCATCTGGAGGTGTAAGCTCCTTGATTTTAAACAGTTTTTGTTGATGTCTTCAAGTGTTGCAATGAGGATAATTTTTTGCGGGTGGTACAGTGTTACCCCAGTTTTTCTTTCTTTAAAATAAAAATGTATGCTCTCTTACATCTTGTATTATACCAAGTACCCGTTGTTTATTTTATTATTGCGTAGCAGAATTGCCTTCTTATAGTTTGTGTATTTTCTGTTGCGTAGCAGCATTACCTTTGTATAGAATTTGTGTATTTGACTGTTGTGTAGCAGAATTACCTTTTTATAGGATTCCATCTGCATACTAGTTGTATCTATTATTACGTTTTAATCCATTATTTAAAGATTTCCTTTATCCAACATTGAATAATCGTTTTAAATGATTGACACCTAACTCTTTACGCAATTCTGCTCCCTTAAAAGTTTTAAAACTTTTACTATAACTTTGGTGAATGCTGCAAATATTTTTTTGAAGAATGTTAATAGTTGATGTACTAGCATAAAATGGTTTGGATTACTTTACCACTTACTTTTTTTCTTCATTTCTAATTGCTGTGTCAATACTATTAATGCAAAGTACATGCGCTCAACGATGTTGCAAAAAATATTTTTAGGTGCTCTATGCTTTAGTAGATGAAATGAGAAATCGATGCAATAAATGACCCAAAAGCTCGTTTTTTCGCTTTTTTATGGAGAGCCACACCCTTGTGATGCTACGGGGATAAACATTGCATGGAAAAGCCTATTGTTTTAAAAATGGTGCAAAAAGGATAGTGTAGTATAGGAGTTAGGATTTTGCGTCCTCAATTTTTACAAACATTGTGTAGAACAACGGACGGTTGCAATAATTACGCTATTTGCTCCCAGACAAACGTACATAATTCCTACTAGAGATAAAAGAATTTCATTAATCTAAAAAAAATATTTTGATGTATAGAGTAGAAATTATTGAGTCTCAAAATTAGTATGATGAATTTTACGTTTGTAACATTTTATGACATTTTATGTTCCACATGTTTTGCGGTGTGAAATAATGTATTTCTTACCTAATATTTATCATGCGCAAGTACGTTCCGTGTAAGGCAACTCTCAATTATGCGTCGTGGAGTAAATTGTTGTAAGGTATATTGCGTGTCCAATTAAAATTGTTCCCAAAAAGTAAGAGCAAGAACTGCACTAACCCCAGCACCTACAGTTATAAAAGTAGCAATAACAATTAGGGCAAGATTAAAAAGAATTTGTACTAAATCTGGATTTCTTAACCCCGCATCCCGTAATAATGTAACAAAAGTAACAATATCATCATCATTAAAGTAGAGATTCAATCTTTACGTAAAACTGCACCACAATTAACCAAACATATCGTAGGCCTATCGAACTTCTTTATATTCATCTCATCTAACCACTCTCTTACAGAGATGGATTAGTTACAGAATATATATCCTTATTCGCATATTGTTTAAACGGATTATGCAATACCAAAACCTGTGCTAACATTTGCAATACCTATAATAAATTAACCTAATTTTACTACTAATCTCACTACAAGGATGATACACAAACAATAAGAAAACGCAGTGTTTTGCTCTACAAGATCTAGAATTTCCTACACCGCAAGCCTCACCTCCTATAAACAAAAATAACACCTTAACTACTTACTCCTATTCACTCTTTATAAAGATATGCCTCATTCACCATAATTACTACCTCTTATTGATTTTACCGAAGATATTTAATGATACCAATTTATTTGTTTATCTTTTCCCAGTACCAAAAATAGAAACAATATCCAAGATGTAAGCAATGAACCAGCCATACCAAGTACACTATATACGCACGCTCTTACTGCTTTTCTTGATAATTTCTCTGCTGAAGGAGTTGTCGGTACAATATCAGCTTCTAAAGTTTCCAAAGGTACAAAATAATTTTGACCTTGAGATTGCTGAATGACATTTTTTTATACCAGATTCCCGTTGAGATGAAAAATTGACAACAACATCACAATTTAAGATATTATCATCGACTACACTTAACATTTCTATTGTAGGTTGATGAACCTGAATCGTATCCAACATCTCTATAAGGTGAGACCGAGTGGAAACTCAATGCAAAGGGTGAGAAACAGTTTATTTAGGGTATTTAATCGTTGGAAACAAAATGCGAAGCAGGAACTTTTGGGCGTTTGAATTTAAATCTGATTTCACTAGTCACTAAGATGCAATAGAGTGAGGTGACAATAAAATGAGGCGAAGAAGAAGTCCACACGTAGATGCAATTAGAAACGGAAACAGACGGTGGCGCTTTGGATGCACTTAAGTTTGCGAAATCTCTCAAAGGTAACAGAACAAGAGAACTTGTTTAGTCTTCTTTCTACTCGTGCTAAAAGGATATATAAATAAATTGATTAAACAAGTGATAATTTTTAAAACACATCTAAATGAATCTACACTCTCTAATAGCAAGATTCATTGTTTTTTTCATTCAAAATAATCATATCGTTCAAATACAAAAATTACACCGGAACTGATACACCATGACAGGCCAATCCCAAAGTAACACAAATTACAGTTTTACAATTTGTTCCTACTGAATTTCATTGCAACCTCACTACAATGTAAAATGGATTGCATGCCTTTCGACGTAAGAGTAAATATTGGGTATTACAAAATGGTGCTGTTAAACGTGAAAGTTTTAATCTTTAATTCTTAAAAATGAGACCATGGTAAGAAAAATCACGGGTATGGGAGGCGCTAATGATATCCCATATTCGATATTGAGTGAATGAAACTTGAGAAAGGTATGATAATAGATGACATTTTGGGACTGAATGTGTCTACCACGTTAAAAAATAAAGCTAAAATGAATGAATGCTAGCTACGCTTGTCTAATTTTGTTAAAAAAATTACACCTTAATTCACTCCGCATCCATGCTATCTTCCCTCTTCCAGTACTACTCTTAGATATCTTCTACCAACACATATTAATGTGCACTATCTGATATCTTGCAATTAAAACTTTTTATTTATAAATAGAGTCTTCTTACATTAATGATGTAGAAAATTGGTCGTTGCATTTGATATTCCCGGTACTTAACGCGGTTTCAGAAATCCTATTGCCCGAAAGCAAATCATAACCAGCAACTCAATTAGAATCTTAATTTGTAGACAAAACTCAGCTATGAAGATGTTAAATTCAAAAAGAAAAGAATTTGTAGGTTCGTAAGAGCTCCACCAACGCTCATTACCATGAAAGCCGACCGCAACCCAATCAACAAAAGAAAACGAAAAGGTTACGCAACGTAACAAACAAGAAAAGTTAAAAGAACGAAAACTTGTATCAAAACTATTGCAGCGAGACAATTCAACAATTAAAGATAGACAACTTTGTAAATGTAAAACGTTTCAGCAAAAGAAATCAAATTGGAAAAAGGATAAAACCAAAAGTATATAAAGTAGAAAGTTAAGTATATCTTTTTCGTGATTCCATGTTAACTTCCGTTGACGTTTAGCATTCGTTATCGTGATATAATCTTAACTTGCGCTTGCTCGCATTATTGCTTTCCCCGTTAAAAGTTTATGCCTAAATTGTCCGGGCATATCAGCATTGACGCTACAAATTCAGAGTTAATGCGGAAAACTGGTATATTATAAACTCCAAATTTATTTGAGAATTCTCGTGAGAAATTTGTTAGACATTTGCTCCTCTTGAAATTATTTAATGATTTTTCCTTCTGCTTCTCTTTGTATCTATTTGTTTAATCCTATCATTCAAATGAGCTAAAGACATTTTTTAAGTGGAAAACGTGGGTTTGAGTTGTAAGTAAGTGTCACGTTTTTGTTAATCGATAACGCGATTCCGGCTGACTATATCTTACTTTTTCGTGAATAAGTGAACTAATTAGTTAATGCGAGTTATGCATACGTTTAATTCAAAAGTTACATAACTATAAGAACATTTGCGAATGACTGTCGCAGTAGGCGAAACGAAACTAGAGAAGAAAAGAAAAAGGAAGAGTCGTATAAACATAAGCTAAAATACTTCGCCCTTTCTACTTGCTACAAAAAAGGATTGGTCAAAGAAAATGTAGTCTGTAAAGGTGTAAAAAGAACTCTTCATTCTCCCCATAAGTGCTGGGGTTCTTGTGCTGGTGGTCTAGGTGTGTTAGGGAAGAATATGTATTACCATTGTTAATGCTACTATTGCCGCACGTCACGAATGCGGGTCTTTGCGGGGTCGTTGTAGGGCTATAACTTGATATTTATATATTTCACAATATTCATGATATGGTGATGAAGAGGGAAAAAGGGGAAAGAATGATAAAGGGAACTAGCTCGCGTAATAATTACTCGTTAATAAATAGGATTCTAGGAACGTAATTTTATATAATAATAAAAGCATTTGAAATAATAATATGTCCAGATAATTATACGTCCCATGTTGTGATAACTCCCGCTACATTAAGGGTGCCTGAAAATTGTTTTGATAGCATTAGAAGGGAATACTAAAAAATCCCAGCCAAGGTTAAAATATGTAACAACAGCTTTTAAAAGAATGCAGCTTAGTACTTCATTGGATACACAAAATCGATAAATTACTTCATTGAAGCGAAGCGTTCGCACGAAGTTAATTTTCTGACAAGTAATATTGTTTGTAAGTCAGAAATAATCAAGGTTATTTTCCTGATTTATTTGCAAACCACTGATTCTTTACAACGAGATGAACGCTCTTCGCAAAAATCAATAATTGAATTGCATTTGGAATTCGTTGGATCGTTTGAGAATATAAAGCCACCGGAATAGATGTAAAGAGCCGCATGCTTTAACCTCTGAGAGCCCTCTCGGAATTGAAACAAGCAACACAATTTTATATGTACCGTTTGGTACTGCTAGAATGGCATGCCTCACACAGGTGTCGAAGAATTTTGTATTCATGTTGTGCTGGGTGTCAGAATTTTACATTTAATGATTTCCCTGTTATTGGGAACTTCTTTCGGCGCAGGCAGTACCCGCATGCATTTAAGTGCAGCGTTAATTGCATCACTCATTTTATTGTGAAATTTCCCTCTCCCTATTCAACTACTATATGCTAATAATAAAATTTAGTACTACTTCTTAAAATCTCCATCGTGCTATGAAATTTGAGATTAGGTAATTGATCGCCTCGTTTTAGACACCTTGTTAGATCACTAATCTATTTGCATTCCAGCGTGTTTCCATACAGGATTTAACAGCGGTACGTTTACAATATTTTTTAAGAAAATGATTTTCTTTTCCGTCCATGTAAGAAATCGCAATTATGTAATTGATTGTTGTTGCGTACAACCAAACTGTGCGTTAAGTGCTACCCCTATGTTTGCAGTTTGAAACATGTACAAGTACTAGGCAAAGGGAAACATTTACTGTCAGTTTAGATGAATTTACAACCCAAAACTTCGATAGAAAGAAGGAAAGAATTATTAATTGTAAAAAAAAATAAATGCGTTTTCTATAAGAATGAGCAACCTTTTTCCAATGTGTAACAAGTGTATATTGTATAGGAATTTAATTTACTGCGTTTTATGATGTATTGGAATGTGAATAGATATTTGTTAACAACGGGATATGTTAGACTTAATGAAAAGAGTCTGTATTTGAGTGCACGCGAATACGGACGATGTCAATAAGTAATCACTTGCTCCCCATGTAATGAGTATTAACCCTGTAGCATTACAAATAGTACCGATGAAGTTAGTATCTTTGAGTAGTAGTTGTATCTTTTAATTAATTCTTCTCACAATAGTTTTCTAGACTAGGTAGTCTTCTTTTGATAGTTTTCTAGGTTTCCCTGAATACTATAAATGTTCTAGGTTTATATATATTTTGTGACATATCCGGTACTGGCACATCAATGTGTATTTAGTTTTGGATTCAAGTAAGTTAGATGAGTTTTCATCATTAAGTTTGGTAGTATCGATTTTGGTCTGAACGATACTTAAATTAAGCTTGATCAATCAGGTAGGGTTGATCTCTAGGTAAAAATTACAACAACAGACATTGTCAGGTTTTTATAAAACGATATTCTTGAGTTTGCAATTAGGAGTATAAAATATTGTCAGCATTCTACTTTTATAGTTCTAAGTTTACTAGTCTGCATTGTTCTATTAGGTTCATCGCAAATTTTCATTTAGTAGAATATATAACAAGTTTACGTAAAACTTCATTTAATTGTTGCTCATCCCTCTTCTCACTCAAATCAACAAGATAACTCTACGCTACGCATCACAGCAAAGCAACTTCACTCACTTCTAAATTAGCTTCAGCTTAATCCTTCTAGGAGTAAGAGTGTCGTCCTACGGGTCCACAAAATTTCACATTGTAAATAAAACTATTATTGAATACGTTAAACTTGGTCCTAAATTTTGAAATGAGCTAAATGGGTTTCCTATTGATTGAATTTATTTTCAATTGTTTTAATTTGTTCTAGGTTGACAAAATTTTTCAAGGAAGAACATAAATGCGACTGAACTTGTTGGTTTCACGTTCAGAATCCTTTGAAAATTATTCGTATGTACTCAAGTTGAGCTCATCTTCCGACATTTTCAGGGTTGCAGAATTTTTACCTTTAGACTTAGTGCCACCTAAAATTACATTCTTAATTTTCTGTGGATTGATTGTCTATAATGTTAAAGTTTTTAGTTAGTCGCTGTAACTGAAAATAGTTTTATTGATGTGGATCAAAATTAATGAAATAACTTCGCTTGGATACCACACTACTGCAAAATTGTGAAGCAAAATTTCACTTGATGAGCAGCTAGGCGCGAACTTTCCATCTAAAAAGTCAGGCAATGCTACTACACTGGGTAACATTTAAGTGATTGCTTTGATTTTGAAAAGCATCAGAGCGCGAGCATGAACTTTGCAGCCATTGCTATCAACGCTCCCTTTGTATCTCAACTCTTTAAACTTAAAGTATGAGGGAAGTGATCGTAGAATAACAGAAATTAATTCAGATTCTTTCGCGGAAACAAGGAGTTGCTATGCAAGAAGGCATGCGCAACTATTACACATAAAACGCTAAAATAGCAATTTGTTAGTACTGATTCTGTTTGATGCAATACTTTGTCTATTAAGAAAGCCATGATAAAACTCTCACGCTCTTCTCACTCTCTTCTCACTACCTGGAAGCCTATTTCTTCTAACAAGAAAAAACTCTGTTTTGCATAATTATTCAATTTCTTGCTAGATGGAGATGTTTTGTTTTGGCCTTCCCAATGTCCCCTCGCTTGTATTGTTGATATTTTCTTTTTCTCCTCAACCATGATTGAACAGTATGCAATCTGAAAAGTTTTGAACAATTATCAAAATTGTATTAGTCTGGTAGCCTTTCTATGTCTTTGGATTTCTTCTGTCAATGCCACTTTATTCAAAATTTTTATCTGCTGATTACAGTTCTTGTATCCTCCACTGCTTTCGGCAGTGCTTACTCAGCGCTGAAAAAGCGGGTAGTCATTTTGTTAATCCAATTTTTTAACCAGTCAGCGATCCTAATTTAATCTTCTAGAATGGTGAAGGCATATCTTCGCTATACTCTTTCGAAGGCTTTCGGAGTTATTCATTCCACAGATTGCAATACAGTATTCTCTTTCACGGGGGATATCCTTTTGACTGGTAGGATTTTGAATTATGCGTACGTACTCACTACGGTCATAGAGTTGTACCATGGTTGGGAGATTGTCCGTTATCTCGCTGGAGAGGATTAACTCACCATCTACTGACGCGTAGTAGCACAAAAAATATTCGATTAATCTGAAGAGAATTTTTCTTTTATTTTGGAAGCGCAACATAATCGATTTTTACGCGACGGGAGAGAATTAGATTACTGAGGCAAGGGAATAAATAAAATATACTACACTAAGAACTTTGAAGGGTAGAGTTGCTGATAGCATTCTCTCATTACCCCGTATTCAAATCTTTTTCATTTCCCTCGACTTTTTTAGTATGGGAAATTTTTATGTATTGCTTGAGCTCCTTTTTATCCATCAATCGAAAGTTTTGGAGCAAGCGTGTCGTCCGATGTTTTTGGAAAAGCAGAATTTCTATGGCATTGACTGGAGCATACTTGTTATAGAGCATTACAGTTATATTGTAGAAAGGGTGTCGTTGACAGGCGTAGATTGACTTGTTATACTGTGCAGAAATAATACTTGGAAATTCATGTTTTCTGTATTTAGGTTGTGATGAAACAGTGAATTTATGGAATGCTCGTCAAGGTTCTCTGCAGCAACAGCTCAAAGTCCCCTCGTTTCCCCCTGAAGTATTTTATCACACTGTTACTTATATCCTCCGTTGCCCAGTTGATTCTTCCTCTCCCAATGCTTCTGAACGCATTGTTGTAGGATATTCCGATGGATCGATTCGTGTTTGGAATTGGAAGGATTCTAGTTTGATGCTTACACTTCATGGACATCGTTCTGCAATCACTTGTCTTGCTTTCAGGTTATTTATGCCTCTCATTTACTGTAAACTTTTCATACGTTTGTTTTTATAAAGTAGATGCGTCCAGTTTGTTTTTTTGCACGTAGATATGTCTATGCTATGAAAGATTTGAAATTTTGGGGATAGGGTGTCCTTTCTCTTTATTCTTCAGTTTTTAATGATCCTTTGGTGAGAACAGGATCATAAAGTGATAGAGTGTGTGGTATTGCGTATGCTTCATTAGCTTTATTATTTAAGATATATGTTATGTATAAGAATGTAAAATGTAGGCGTGTTTTCCTCTACTTCTAAACTTTTTTTGGGGTCTATTCACTATAGAGTGTAGGATTCATTTTCTGGTTTTCAAGGGTCAAAACTCTGTGTTTTTTAACCTCCTGAACTTTGTAAACTTGACACAAAAGCGTTAAATGAGATGGAGACTATTTCCTGCCCCTCTTCATGGCATATTTTTTTTCGAAAGAGATTTTTTTTTTACAGATTGCTTTGCTATTTTTGACGCTTTGTGAATATTTTAGAATGAAGAAGTGTGGAGTTATGAATTTTTTCACTCATATACTTTTTCGCATTTGGAACGGTTGGGTTGGGATGTAGCTTCCTATGCATGAATACGTTAATTTGGGTGCGGCAGATTAAAATTTAAGGCAGATGAACGAAAATACTCCTTTTAGCCACTCTATAGAATGAAGGCTCTCCTATTTATTTTTGTCTTACATCGAAAGAGAAACATCTTTACAGTAGTATATACATATAGATTAAACTTTCTTTATTTCTTTCTTTGTTTTTTATTTTCCTTCAGCCACTGTGGTAACCTCTTAGCAAGTGGATCTAACGATACCGATATTGTGATATGGGATTTGATCTCAGAAAGTGGAATTGTACGCCTTCGAGGACACCAAGCTCCAGTGACGTGTTTGGTGTTTTTAGAAAGAAAAGATATGCACTCTTCTGTCGTTTCCTCTTCCAATTTTCAACGTACAACGAGTGTCACTTCTCCTCAATTTATTGCTAGTTCTTCAAAAGATAGCTTTGTAAAAATTTGGAGTTTAACAACGCAGAGTTGTGTGCAAACGCTTGTAGAAGCGCATTCTGAAGTATGGAGTATTGCTGTCAATCCACAAGCCGTAAGTTTGTATGCATAGTATAGATATATATTTTTTTGATAGACGAAAATCAGAACCTAATTATTAAAAGAAGAAGAGGCAGCTAGGGTCTGAAGGAGGATTATTTAGAAAAACACTTCTTTCCCCCCCCTTATTTTTATCCTGAAATGCAACCTGTTTTCGAGGCAGTCTCCTTCAGCCATTTTTTTGGAAAACAATTTATTTCTTTCTAATTATATAATATGAGAGGTGAAACCTGTGGATGTATGGAGGAGTGGAAATTCCTCTTCAGCATTTGTTAGAAGGATCATGGGAAGTATTTAGGATGAAATGTGTAGCACACGATGAAAATAGCCTTTCTTCGATTCTGTAGAAGAACACTTACATACTTTAGTTTAACCCGTTTAAGCATTCTTTTTTCTTTAAAAAATTTTTTTTAAATGTATGTCGATATCCTCCATTTAGAAATCGGTGATGATTTTGAATTTAGAAAACGAGAAAAATTTGCATCACATGAAGAAAGTAATGCTTTACAAACATCCACACAGTGTATCATCAAAGAGCTTTTGCATTAGATTAATACTACCCTCTTTCCTATAAAAAGCTTATTTATGTAGTATAGTGTGGAGATATCTCTTTCTCTTTTGATCTTTTTCTTTTTTATAGATTTTCAAAAACTCTCCCCAATACTTTAATTTTTTCCATGTGTATTCTTTTGTACTTTTACCCTTTTTTCCCTACCCGCTACTCCCCCTTTTTTTTCTTCATTTCTCTCTCTCTTTTTCTCTCTCTCCCCCCTTCTCCTCTTTCTCTCTCCCCTCCCCCCTCCACTCTCTCTCTCTCCCCCCTTCCTCTCTCTCTCTCTCCCTCCCCCTTCCTCTCTCT
>JADAQX010000491.1:0-38309 GCA_015476325.1 Cardiosporidium cionae
AAAATGTTAAAATGTGATTAAAGAAAAAACCATATAAAAATGAGATACAAAAAAAAAGTCAAAATTCTTTGAAAAACAAGACAATTTTCAAAATAAACTACTGTTTTAACAATAATGTGCATCGAATATGAATCTTTAAAAAAAATTTGATAGTTCTTCGCTTTTAATCACTTTATAAAAATAAATTTACAAACAAACTTGGAATGCCCATCCCATTGGCTCCTAAATCTCCTAAGCCCAGGATACGAGAACCATCGGAAACAACAATAATAGAAACCTTAACACAAACACATAGAAATGATGTTTTTTATGCACTTAAGAAAGAAAACCTCTTTTTTTCACAGAAGAGAGACACGTATCAAAGGAAAATAAAAAAATCCATTAACAAAAACAAAAAAAACAATTGAATTCTACCAGATGAAAAAAAAGTCTATACAAGGAAAGTTTTACTCAGACTTCTTTTATGATTCCGTCTCTATATTTGAATGTTTGCTTCTACAATGCGGTGTATGTCAAAATTTTTTTGTTTTCCCAGTGAAAACACAGGTTTTTAGTTTTAATTCCATTACACAACGATTTAGGAGGAAAAAACGCTTTGGAAGAAAATTTCTTTTTACCAAAAAAAAAATAGAGAGTAGCATTAAAAGAAGGAGAAATGAATGAATGGATTGGAAGAGTCAGAAATAGATTTTGAGTGAAGAAATAATGCCATGGATTGAATAGAAAATAACAGACGACGCATAGAAGATATGAGCAGAAAAAGATATACGAAGAGTAGATAGAGATATAATGAGAAGCATAGTGTAGAGATAGAAAAGTAGAAAACTTAACCCTTTTTGTAAGATTACATGTTTTCTTTTTTAAAGATAAACTTTGGAGAATATACTTATAAAATATATATATATATAAAACACCCCGTTGTATTTATTCCCAGCAGAGATGATGTTTCCATTCTCAAAGCGTTATAAAATATGTTCTTATGACACAGCATAAAAAAAATGTGTTAAATGGGATCACCTCATCTAAATCATTGATTTTCCAATTAGAAAGCATCTCATCAACGTATGGAATATCAGTATAACGAAAGTACATTCCAGTTGCCGTGCGAAATTGAAAACCAAACTCTAAACAGGCTTGACCAACCGTAGGAGTGTATATAAAAGGGAGAAGCTCCTCCATATGCATCATCACCAACTAAATTTGAAACATACAGCTAGAGTTGCATTAAAATTAAAGTTTTATTAGCCAATAAGGTAAAAAACACGAAAATGCATATTCAACTACACATATTAGACAAAGATTAAAAGATATAGCATAACAGTGAGAAAAATGCAGAAAGTAAAATTTAACGCAGAGAAAAAATATGCAAATTAACATACTCTTTTACTTAACACTGTAACAATTCAGCTATCACCATTGAACAAAATTTTCTCTCAAAACAAGAAAAATTTGAATTCGAAGATAGAAGTACACATGAAGTATGTACTTTCTGAAAGAGTGATAGCTACAGTTTAAAAAAACTATCGTTTCAAATTTGCTCCTTATACCGTTCCTCTCAAGATAACTTTTACTACGAGTTACGCAGCCAAAGAACTTTAAAAAAAATAATGAGATCTACCTTGTAAAACACGGTTTCGCTTCTGTCCTTCAA
The DNA here is from genome assembly GCA_015476325.1 of Cardiosporidium cionae. Taxonomy (NCBI): domain Eukaryota; phylum Apicomplexa; class Aconoidasida; order Nephromycida; genus Cardiosporidium; species Cardiosporidium cionae. The sequence goes on from JADAQX010000491.1 coordinate 1,652, forward strand.
ACTAGAAAGATAAATATACTTTGCCATAGGTGAATCCATACTGCGGCAATGATTCAAACAACGCTTCACTTGCTTGGAGATGTCTTCCATGGTGGCTGTACATATTTTGAAACACATATTTCCGCTAAAATCTTACAATCTATTCCTCCGTTGCAGAGTCTACATATAAAACGTCTAGGACAGGAAATAATTTTTGCCATCACATCTCTGGCAATCTATGCAAACCACAAAAGGGCTGCACAAATTCTAATACAATGATATTGCACCACAATGTTCATCCATACTGTGATAGTGCACTACATAACAAAAACATGTCTTTTAAAAACAATGTGAGAACCAGAGACTGCATTTTACATTACAATCCAGCAGAGCACAATTCAATACTTCATATTAAACTTTAATAAAAACTTCATTGCTACTTATATCATCCATACAACAATGAGAGTTTTCCACACCAGGTAAAAGTCCTCTTAGATTAAATTTTTCTCTTTCTTCTTTGCTGAAAGCAGTGGATTTGGTGAAGTGTCTGTTTAATAGCAATTCGGAAGGATCTGAAACAAGCGAATATTTTGCAGGTGCATGAAGGTTTTTGAAGGGGAAATGTTCAGACGAAATGGAATCCTTCATGTTGCTTGGTGTCTTTGTTATTGAAGATAAAGTGGAAGTGTTAACTTTATCCATTTTTCAGCAAAAGATAAACTTACTTGCTTGACTATATTGAAATCAGTCGTTATCAAAAAAGAGCATCTATCTATTTAGTATTTGTGCAAGTCGTGAAAAAAATTGAGTGAATGAACGGAACGAACAGGGATGACTGAAGTGCAGTCTATATAGTATGCTAGAGTAGATAGATTAGTCTATATGTTCGGTGAGTGATGGGGGTGAGAAGGAATCGTGCGTGCCCTACGGATTTATTCAACAGCGCGCTAACGTATATTCTACCGGTTTCTAGCGGTAATCAGTAACAATGTTTCCAAAATGTGCTCTCTTTTTGCATTTATTTGTACGAACCAAATTTTTTCGATTTCTTTCACCACGTTAAAAAATATAATACCAAAGTTACAAAATTCATACTTGAGCTGCAAGCTTTTTTTAGGGATATACCAATGGACAAGTAAAATGCATGACTACGATGCTAAAATATTCATTCATTGTTATGCGAATGTATTAAAAGCTTTTTGAGCTGACCCGCTGGACAACCGTGTGTCTACGGACCGGGCAGAGGCTATGTATGGTTCGTGTAATCCAACAGCATTAAAATCGAGTAGAGTTTCCGTTGAAATTGCTCAAACGATGGAATGCAATTAGAAAATATAGAATTCAGTAAAAAAAAAATAATCTACAGAGGTAAATTGCGACTTTCTTACTTATGCATTGTTCCAGTCTGACTAAAATCGCACACAACTTACGAAAATAGAAAAATAGAGCTCAAGTGCTCATTCGGTGTAGCGATCATTACAATTCTTCATTATTGTTTTTGAAAATTTCCTTGCTAAGCATTTTAAAGTAATGGAGGATTTAGTGTTTACATCAGCCTAAATTTAACCTAAACATGAAATCAAAAGGAATGACATACTGATTAGTGTTACAACTCTACATAAAAGACATTTCCACCTTAAAATTTTTCACTTAAGTATCGTATGGAAATAAGTTGCTAAGTAGCAATAATAGGGTTAGATCATTGTTGTTAAGATCACAATGTATGCGCATATGTTTAAAAGTCAGCCTATTAAATAGACTACACACAAATAATACAATCAGTCTACATATATACGCTGAAGTTACCGCTGCACTTCAATAAGTCTCTGCAATTAGAATTATGGAGTACATTGTTTCAAAAATAGTGAGATTATTGGCTAAGAATTTCTAAAAGCAGGAAAAAGTAAATAAGCTCGCATCCAGCATAACTTTCATCTTTTGTTTTTGTTACACGTATTTGTTTGCCTCGCCATAAAAATTTCCATCCCCCTTAGGCAGGTAGTTCTCCTTTTGTCAATGCAGACATCATGTTGAAAAAAGGCAATTCGATATAAAAAAAAAAGATGAAAACGATGGGAAATATATAAGCTTATAGAATGATCTTCAAAACGAATTTTATCCAGTACAGGCTACTACCCAAAGAGTGATTTAAGCGCCATAAAATGTACTTGTAAGCAAATGAAATCAATGGTGGATGGCTTAGAATTTGAACAAGAAAAGCAATACGGAACACTACGCACCTTTTGTTCACTTTATACCAACAAGAAATGTTTTTCTATTTCGTGATTCGGAAGAGGCTTAGCCGTTTTTTAGAAGTAAAATTGTTATTCTTTCCTACATTAAATTCTTTTCATGCATAGCGGAGCTGCTAAAGAAATAATGCCGATGCAGGGGCATGATGTTGCACAAAGTTTACTACGGCCTCCTAAATCTCATTGCATTACTGCGGAAAAACGGTACTTACTCACATAATAACTGTACACAAGTACAACTGCACAGCTGCATCTACTATTTTTTAACTTCAACTAAACCAAAGTGATCATCAAGAGATTAAGATGAATATCGTGTAAAATATCAGAAAACTGTAAGTGTAGACAAGGGGTGACAAGGAAATTATAATCGATGGCGGAATCGCAACTGCAAGCGTTCATAATCCACTGGTGCTACTGTTTGGTATCTATATTTAAGAAATAAGTAAGATTTAGAAAAAAATCTTTCAAAAAATTTAGGGATAATAAAAGAAAATGCGGTAATACAAACTAATTCTTCTCAAACAAGCAATATATGGTACAACCGCAGTAATATCAGCGGTTTGTTTATACTAGTATAGGATATATTGATATGAAAACCAGTGAAAAATAGTATGCTTTCAAAAAATAGGGGACCTACATAATATTCTTAAAAACACTACAGCAAACAATAAACGTACTCATGTTTTAATGTCTTTCCAATAGGAGAAAGTTGGTTTGATTCCGGAAAAAATATAATTTCACCCACAAGATTACGTAGATCTGCCAACCGAGTAGAATGAAAGAAAGCGAGAGCAGCTGAAAAAACAATAAACAAATTTTTTAGTATTAATTCCAAATAAGCTTACACATTTCTCTTCAACATAGCTATGATCATGCAAAGATAATGCCTCGACACACGCGTGCGAAATAATACTTAGCAGCATTATTTTTTACATAAATAAGCCACTTAGGAAGAAAATTTAAGGACATAAAAATTAAAACTTACGTAAACTGGCAATGAGATATGGTAAATTAGGCCTAAAGTTAAAAATTATAAATAGCACATCAGAAATAGGATTTCTCTGTTACATAAACAAGTTTAAGCCATAGTTAGCTAGTGGTTCTAAAATAACAAGTTCAAAAGGAGAAATTAGTAAATACGTAATGCTTTAATCATTACAAGAAGCACTACAACGTAAAAATTTCGCCAAAAAGTTTTCATGTTTCATAATACCATTAAAATTACGAATTGTAAGTAAGGCTCTTCAACACGATTATGAAAGAACGAGCAAGAAATTTCAGCCTACCGATAATAAAATACGTTGTAGCTTTTTATTGAATACGCCAAAGCAGTTTGTATCCCTAACCAACGAATACAAACAAACTTGCATCAACATCACTAACAGCCAAAAACAGAAAAAGAAAGAATTACAACATTCTAGCAGTACATAATGTTTTATGTTTTCATACATTAGCATAGAATTAGGAAATACATAGACAAATCATTGCAATATTATTCGATCTTCAGCCAAAAAATCATACCTATCGTTTCCACCAGAGTCAACCATGGAATACGCTCATATCGAGAAATAGCTTCTTTTTCTCGAAAAGAAATATCATCAACGCTATTCAACAAACAAATTGCAATTTAATTGAATAATTTACAAACGATTTTTGTGTTTAGTTGCACTGTTTCACTTTAAATGGGATAAAAAATAAAACTTCAATAAAAATGCACATAATTTAGATGTCCAGTGAAAATGGCAGCAAACGATTTAATCTCTAAAATAAAATTACATGTTCGAAACTGGACTCAAACAAAATTAAATAAAAGTGCCCAGAATATTCAGAAGTGAGAAATAAAAAGCTGCGATACGCTTAAAAACAATAATTAAATAAACCCTTCTTACACGAAGAATTACCACTTTCTGAAAGAGTTAAAATTGTATTTCAGTCATACACAACTGGATAAACTAGTTGATGATTGGCAGCTTTGCTTTGTTCATCAAATAATTCAAAATATACATCTATTCCAAAAAATTGATATTTTATATAGAAACTGTAACGTTGCGCATTTGGAAAAATCATTTTGCAAGCAATAACTCATGATGACAATAAAATGAGACAATCTTAAAGAATGAAAAGGTTGCATTTCAACGACATTGCACAGTGAAACTGGCTCTTTTTTTAATGCTTTGCTGCTCTTTTAATGTTAAGTTTTGGTTCAGGGGGTTGCTTTTCAAATATGTTGGAGAGTTTTTCATCACCAGAATTCAGAGTTATTGCACAACACCATTATTTCATCATTAAAAAATGAAAATTGCATACCCTTTTTGCAAAACCCTGTACTGCTTCTGAAGTTGGGAAATGTTCATCAATGCACGTACGCGATCAAGGAAGAAATTGAAGAAGAACCCACCGTAGAGTCTAGCAGATGCTTCCTCTTCTTGACGCATTGTGCTCTTTAAGTCAGTTGTTTTAAAGAAGCAGCGACGAAAGCGTCATTTGAGCAAATATCAATCCTTAGATTCTATTAAACGAAAACAAGCAAGCAAGAGATTGAAATACTGAACATGTCACTTAAGATAAAAGAGAAATCATCATAACTGCACCAGTATAAGAAGTAGTTAACTTTTGAAATTACTTTATCGTAGACTTCGAAAAAGTGTTTACACGAGGGTACCGCTGCTATCTGATGCATTGTGTGGAAAGGTTACACAATCTGATATCGGATTATTCCATGTCCTGGCTGGCGTAAAAAAGTTTCAAAATGAGCTAGTTAATTTTTACAATTGTGCTAAATTTATTAAAGCAAATTGATTAAATTATGAAATGATTAACGAAAGCGCAAATACGAAACGCATGTGTTTATTATACTATACTTGATTTTTGAACTTTTTGCAAACTTCTCTATTCCTTTCATAAAATCATTTACAATGCATTTTCACAACTGTTCAAAAATTTTGCCTTTTTTCTATTGTTAAATCTTCAAAGATTTGCCATTTTTCTAAATGGTTGCATTTATCATAGAAATAATGCAGCCATTTTTTGAGTATATAAGAATATCATTGCAGTAAAAGTATGGTCTCTTTTAGTAGAGGTCCCGACTGCTAAGCCGTTGCCTAATCCTAATCCTTTGATGTCTATGTGATATGGCCATAACATTGCAGTCACATGAACACCCATTATAGCTAGCAAAAAACTCATTTATTTGAACAATCTCTAATCAGCTTTGCTACAAATAAGCAATAACTTGTTTTTTGCAGACTTGACTTGAAACATCAATTAATCTATTGCAAACTTAACTAGATCATCGAATCGTCCGTCTCTACAGCTTAGACTAGAAACACCTGAAATGGTAAGCAAGTCGCAAGCTTGCCTGGTAAGTATTCATTGAAGAGCAGCTACATAGTCAGCTTCATGCTCTTCGCTTTCGTGTTTTCTGTTTTTGTGATTCGAGCGTTTGGCCGCCATCAAACTAAATTGGTACTCATGTATTCTCACTTTGTCTATGGCTCTATTAATGAAACTTCGTTGATACTCAGGTATTCTCACTATGTCTATGGCTCTATTAATGAAACTTCACCATGGCTGATCGCCGATTGCCTTGAAGTTTCGGTTCATAACATTCCAATATAATCTTCGCTCTTTCTTTGAAATGCTACTTCTCTTTTCTTCTATTTCGATGACTCAAAAGTATCCGATAAAGAATTCTGGAAAGTGGCATATCATTTTCCTTAGTTATTGATGGTGGATAACCATTTAAGCTTTCAGTTGCAACGATTCGCAAAGCATCCTAGTTTGTTTCAATCAGCCTATAGAAATGGCTGAGAATGGTTGTGTAAAGCCCTCTGTTGAAATTGTCAGCAGTCAAAGTGATGAGAAAGTGACGACTTCTACATCCCTCGAACGGCCAAAATCGTTTATTGATTTAGGCTTGGGAGAAGAACTGGTGGAGATCTGTAACCTTTTGGGATGGAAAGCTCCTACTGAGATACAAGCCATGAGTATCCCCTACGCGCTGCAAGTAGATATTTATTTTACAAACAATTTCAATTTCTGGAGAGTTTGACAAACTTGCAATGCCATTGCTAATTTTTGATCGAGACTGCTGTAGTGATAGCTATTTTGAATTGATTTTTAGCTATAGCGCAGTGTTGGCAAACTACAAGTAAATGCTTATGATGGTTTCTTTTATCTTATTGAATGGATATGATATTGGCTTTAGCAACGTATTCTGTTAAAATGAAGAATTTTAAAAACAAAAGATTTTTTTATTTACTATGTAGGGTCGTGATATTATTGGTCTCGCTGAAACAGGATCTGGGAAGACAGCGGCTTTTGCCCTACCCATATTGCATACTCTCCTCAATTCTCCCCAGCGCTTATACGCTCTTACTTTAGCGCCTACTCGTGAATTATGTGTGCAAATTGCAGAGCAATTTCAAGCACTTGGATCTACTATTCAATTAGAGGTAGCCACCCTTGTTGGAGGTTTGGATATGATTACGCAAGCATTGGCGATAGCAAGAAAGCCACATATAATAGTGGCTTCTCCAGGTAGATATGTGTATTTGATGGATTTCAATCATACATTTTTAAAGGAAAACGTAGAAAAGTGATGTAATGTGATTATATATATGAAGGGTACCTGCGGATAAAAAACAAAGATGAATTTACGCGTTTTTGGATCGGTATATTGCAATTATATTACAGTTAATCCATGTGTCCTAACAAGGTTGACCATGGGTTTTTATCAATGAAAAGAATTAGGAATTTTTTTATAAAAAAATATGATTTTGAGTAGCGCTTGTTAAGTTAAGTAATAATTTATGCCATAGTTTTAATGCATTACTTCAAGCCTTATTTTAATGCTTTTGCATCTACTCAAGATAAACGTTTGGAGAGATATGTGCTACATGAACCAGCGAAAAAAATTGCTAAATACAATCAGGAGGACGATTTTTAATCGTAAAGATGCATGCATTATCTCTTTGTTTAAAAATGCATGTGGTATACAAAATAGATGCTGTTGACATGTTACTATGGGAAATCAGCGGTTTGAGAATAAGAAAAGACTTTTTAGAGAGAAAGAAATAGCATTTTTCAGAGTGTTTCTATTTCTGGAATTTTGTTCGCAGTCTTTACTCGCAGAGTTTCATATTATTTGTCTGATTTTTAGGAAGATTAGTAGATCATTTGGAAAATACAAAAGGTTTTAATTTACAAACGATGAAATATCTAGTGATGGATGAAGCAGATCGCTTGCTCTCTATGGATTTTGAAGAGGATCTTGATAAAATTTTGCAGGTGAATGTGCATATCTTGCTCTTACTCTTTGCTCTTTGTGTCATTCTTTCTCCTATTGTTTTTTATCTTTATAAGTGAAAGAAGCACATTTTATTTTTATTATAGTGTACTACTTTGTTTTTTCTGCATTCTCTATGTGGAAGAGAGGGTCACATGTTGTCTGTTAATATTAAAAAATATGCCAAAAAAAAAAAAAAGGAAATTTGGAAAATTTTCACTTACCATGACCTTACATTGAAAAAGATGGATAACTATGTAACACCTCTCCACTCTTTTGTGGGGGGATGAAATAAAGCAAAGCAGTCATTTTTTATTCTATTTAGAAAATTTCTATACATTTTAGTATTTATTTTTAAAAACAAAGCGGGTGCTATATCTTTTCTTAAGCTGGTTTGATTCTTTTCAACCCTAAAAATTTTTTTTTACTCTCATCCTTTTACTATATATGCATTTTCTCTGTATGCTTTCTTCCTCAGGTTTTTCCAAAACAACGGCAAACTTTCCTTTTTTCGGCTACAATGACTTCTAAAGTAGCAAAACTTCAAAAAGCTTCACTTAAAAAACCAATTAAAGTACGATGATATGTACAACATGTAATAATAAAGATAATAAAGAATGAATTGATACAGGAAATAGATGAGTGCTTTTGTTGAAGTTTTATTCTTAAATGAAAAGCATTTAAACGAAAGAGAATACACTCCTTTTGGGTTATATTCGTTTTTTAAGTAATAATGAAATATTTAAAAGAAGGTATGGCATGTTTACTAGGATTTTAATCTCGAAATTTTTGTGAATGAAACTCCCCATATTCTTATTGTTTTCCGTACGCGAGATTTTTTAATGAGGAAAAAGTGGAGAATGTACTGAGAAATTGCAGTTTTATTATAGTTTCAAACCTAAAAATTGCAATTAATATGGTTATAAATAGTTATCTATATATTTGATTTTATACCCAGGTAACCGTGAATTCGAAATATGATACTGTTAAAGAATTAATCCAGAATTATTTACTTATTCCTTTTAAGTACAAATGGACGTATGCAGTGGCTATTTTGAAGCATTTTCAAGCATATTCTGCCATGGTGTTTTGTAATACCTGTCTTGTAGCCAAGAAATTGGCCATTTTCTTGGGACAGTTTGGATTTTCTTCGGTATAGGCGGCCTTGCATTAAAAAAAGCAATTTTTAGGTTGTAATTTTAAGTCGAATTTAACCCTCTCTTGAGCTATTATTTTTTTTTCACATTTATCTTTTCTGAAGGGATATGCATCTATGATGTATTCTTCTCTACGTACCATTTGCTATTATCTCTTTGTTTTGATTTTTGTGATCTGATTTGAAGAGTTTATGTGTTAGGTGTGAACTCTTGAGTTTTTACTTTGTATAGAGTAGACGTGGGATGTTTTCATCCACACACGTTTTTTTTATTATGGGCTATTAAATGCATTGATGGCTATGTTTTTACTCTGTGTTTTATATTCTTCTATGCAAAGAATGATCCTCCTCAGAATCCAACGCAAGTTTCCATTTGTACATGTAGAATGAGAATTTTTTCTGTGAGAGTCTCAATTTTATATACGTCGTTTGTGATCTCTTTTAACACTTTGATCTATTCTTTTAGAATGCTTGGATATATCTGGACATGCTTTTCAATTTTTTTTTTTGATTATGAGTGAATAGCTCGCTATGTTTAGAGAGACTCTCAACACGTAGAGCTAAAAAAGTGCAATTTTGGTTATAGGTTTGTTTGCATGGGAGGATGACACAACCTCAGCGATTAGCCGCTCTGAATAGTTTCAAAGCAGGTAAAATATCTTTCCTTTTATTGACACACAAAGACAGTAGTGTCACATTTTCTGAAAAACAAAATTTATTGTATAGGATGGGAGAGGATATTCAAGTTTAGACTATTCTGTTTGTAGGATTTTCTATGGTGTATTTGAAAGGGTGACATGTCTGATATTTTCAATTTGGTTTCATTTTTTTTAGAAGATAATATTCTTGCTACATCTATACTTTTAACGAGATATTTCTTAGAGAATTGAATTTTGCAAATAAAGCAAAATTTGTTATGGATAGATCCTGTTTCAAACGGAATTATATATATAATTTCTTTTTTTTTTAAATTTAAAGGAAGTGTTTGTGTGCTATACACCAAATTGAGTGTCTTTCCATCCGTCTTACATATTTTCTATATGTGTATTTTTCTTATAGTTTCTTCTAGGTTTCTGTTAAATCTGTATTAGGATAAAGAGACAGGTTGACAGGAATAAAGAAGAATATTTTTCGCTTTAGGACGCGCTTATATCTGATTATTCACATTTTTCTGTGTGAACTATGTAGCCTAGTTATAAATAATTTTTTTTTTTAAATACTGTGGTGTTATCTTTTCTATGAAATACAATCATGCATTGTAATGAATTACAGGCACTCGAAAGATTCTGGTTGTCACAGAAGTAGGTAGTAGAGGATTGGATATACCGCATGTGGATATTGTTTTAAATTTTGATATTCCATTGAGCTCTAAAGATTATATTCATCGCGTAGGCAGAACAGCGCGGGCAGGCAGAAGCGGAAGAGCGCTAAGTTTTGTTACACAGTATGTTATGCCACCAGCATTTAGTTGGAATTTTTTCTCTATTTTACTTCTTGAGAATGTGAGGGAGAACTGATATTGCTTGTAGTTTACAAGTATAAATTATTTCTCTGACAGTAGTAACAATTCTTAAATGCAATGGCGATAGATATATCGCTCTTAAAGCCTTGTTTCCCAGTATATTTTATTTGCATATGGCACCTCCTTCTAAGGATTAAGTTTCCTTCATTTTGTTGCCTTCTCTCTGCTCAATATATGTGTATATTAGGTGCTCATTACTCCATGCATACACCATAGTTTTATTTCGAAATACATTTAAGTTAGTTATATTCTTGGTTTTGCTTTTCCCTTTCAAAATTTACAATTCCTACGCAATTTATTTTCGAGTTATCATGAGTGACTAGCTTGTGTCTCCTTAGATTTGTTTTGCTGTTTTATTAAATTTATTCGTGGGAATATTCATCAAACTATATGGGAAATGTGTCATGAATCTCAGATACGATATTGAAGCTTTTCAACGTGTTGAACATGCTCTTGGAAAAAAACTTGGAGAATTTATGGTATGATTGAAATTCGGTATTCGTTTTTGCTATTTCATGTCAAAAACTACTTACACTGAATAAGAACGCATTTTCGCATGCTTCTTCCATTTTCTTTCGTGCAATATTCAATGCATGTGGAACGTTTGTATTTCATAGGATATGACAGAACCTGCTGCACTTGCATATCATGAGAAATCTTTGGAAGCTCTAAGGTATGGTAAATAGAGTTATAGCCTATTTATTTCAACATATATGTTAAAGGTTCTAATATTTGGTTAAGTGAATCTTCACTTGATATTAATTACAGCATGCTGTGTTAATTTTTCTCACCTCTACTTATTTGTAAGGATTTCAACACTGTTTGAGCATTCTGATTGTATGTGTATCAATGATTACATTTACATCTTATGTTATGTAACTTATCGATTATCTAAAATGTTCATCCATACAAAAATTGTACAAATTTTAGAATGGCTGCACATCAAAGATTGATGTAGTTTGGTCTCCGTTTTATAGGGATGCACATTTTGCACGCAAAATCTTATTCATTTTTATAAATACACTCCTTACGTCCTTACTGCAGAAATACGGAACTTGAGGTTAAAGAATCTGATCAAGACAAATTATTAACTGGAAGTAAACGAAAGGCTGGAAAGCAAAAATTCAATAAGCGGCACAAAAAGGGCTAAGTTTAATATCTTAGGTTTATTGCAATATTTCTTCCCAATCGTTGCAAAAATTTTAAAGAGCCAAAGAAGCAAAAAATTTTATGAACGACTCTGATGCTTCTAAATGGGAAGTTTGTTTGATTTTTATTCCGGCAGCTGTAGTACATAATCAATAACTTCTCAACATCTAAGCCTCGTTTGTATAAGAAATACTTGTGGCATAGTGGACAAAGTGTTCTTTCGACATCACATTTCAGCGACAATCCATTTAGTTTTTCTTAAACACGAGCTACTCCGTAGAGGCCTTACTTTGCATGTAAAATAATGCGGCAAACAGTTGTATTTGTTCGAATAACGTATAGTAATCTCAGCTAAAACCTTATCGCATAATCATACGACGAAATTTAAATTTGAATCGTTTCAGTGGGCGTAGGTTGCAAAGCATTTGCAGTTTTCAAGAAAGGAGATTAGGATTGTAGTCATCTCTCATCGAATATAAGTAAAATCAGCATTGCATGGGACAAAATGTGTACAGATTGATTCATGCTGCTTCTAAGTCTCAGCAGCTGCATTGTATAACTTTTCTGAGTACTTCGTCTTGACACTTACCAATATCATACGTCTTTTCTGGATTTTTTGGTTTGGTTTAGAATATTTAGTAACTGAAAGCTAACATTTGCGAAGAATAAAACAAACATCTCAGATACAGATTTTACACACTACAACTATATGCTAACTCTTCTTGTTGTGCTTATTTTACCAGGGTTTCCCACCTGTTTATCGCATTTGTCCTTTGATTTAACATCTATTGCAATGCATTATGAACATTTAACATGACGTGAAGTTTTCTTACACAAGAAGTGCGCAATGTTATTATAGCTTTTAGAACTTTTCTGCTGCAAATGAACCCGAACACCCTATGATTGCTGCTATTCCATATTTCTATCCTGGAAAGATCACTATTCTAATGAAATAGTTTAAGTGGTAACGTCTGTTACCATGAAAAGCCTATTTGTTCTGCAATCATCTGGAATTTTTTAACCTAGCGTTTTAAACCGAACTTAAAGAATGATTTTCTTTACGATTAGAACTATTTAATTTTTTGGAGAAAATAAGACGTACCAGTTATTGTATTTCTGCACTATTTCTTGTTGCTCACACTTTCAAAATAAATGTTAAATCACGAAAGCAAACTACGACTGCTCGTATTGGCTATTCTGCTGCTATGTAACTATTACTCTCATGCCTGTATCACAACGTGCACGCAAGAAAAGTCTCACTGGCTTGACAAATGTTGCAATCTCAAGAGCACCACAGCATTTCAAATAATCCTATGGCCGTTTTTTTCTTACAGTTACGCAAAAAGTAATCAATTGACAATAATGACTGCACACAATTGTAGCAACAACATCATGAAAAAGTGTATTTAGGCTGCGATGAAAAGCGAAATTCCAGACTTGAACACTTCAGCTTGTATTGTTCTCTACTTTTGTTGGGTTTGGTTTAGGCTACCATCCGTAACATTTCCAAAGAGAGAGATGCCAATCTCATCGGTTCTAAAGCATAAATTATGATTAAAGCAAGAAGCCCCACATTACTTCGATATATCTGTTGGCTATCCATGCAAACTGGAAAAACAAATGTCACTCTATCGGTTTATTTTCAAGTGAGCTTCGGGTTTCCCACTTACTTCGTAGTGATTCCACAGTAATTCAAACCCTTTTCATAATAATTTTCAACTAATCTAAAGTTATGTAGAATTCAATCGTTTTATGATGCTGTATATGGAAATGCAATAGAATAGATATGCGACGCATAGCGATTAATCTGCTGCCCATATATTCTACAGACATTATAGCCACCTTTGAACATCCTCAATACCTTTTTGCAATTCAATGTATCCAACATGATATTAAAAACCAGAATAAAACACTAAGAGAATGAAGAATGAATTGAAAAGCGTTTCATGGTACCTCAATCATTCCTCATATGGCGCACGAGAGCGTATATGGCATACTACCCCGGTAGAAAAAAGAATACAAAGCTATTTTATTCCTTGCAGTTCCAATAACAAGAAAATATCATCAAATCTTCTTCCAAAACTTTCGCTATATATTACACTACCGTGTTTCTATTCCCTCACGTTTCTTCAAAAAATAGTAAGCATTCTTAAGAAATAATGAGAACACAATTTTAATGTATCGGCTGTGCCTGAGCAGTTTCTTCTTCTTCGTCATCATCAGGCTGAATATAAAGACGTAGGAGAGCTTTGGTAGGATCTTTTAGTAATGTGTAGACACCATCAGGCTGCTCCATGATCATGTCAACAATAGCACGGACAATACCCCAGGCGTTGCTCATCCTCAGGCCAATTTGGAGGCCCAATTCCATTGTTTTATGGGATTGGACTACAAGAAGGGTGTGATTTTCTAAAGGCAGAGAATATTAAAAACCAGAAAGTTAACTAGTGATTGTAATAAGGACAAGAAATAAAGATGAATGCTTTTGAGGTGAAAAATACAAATTAAAGAACATCCTCCACACACCAGGAAAATACGACTACTTGTTTTCGCCTTGGAAAACAAAGAAGTAGCACCGACATTCATTCTGAACCTTAAAGAAATAATTTTGCTATACTGCAGAGATATTGCTACTACATTTCAGAGAACACATTTTTCTAAACATGTGCATACCCAGTTTCACTCTAGATTAAAAATTGCATCAAGTTATACCTGCGTCCTTAGGTGATCGACGAGAAACAAACCCCATTTTCAAAGTATCGCACCCAGCAATCAATGCACTTGCTACACATTTCTGCAAGCGATTTGCATTGTTTCGAATTTCTGTGGCTAAGAGGGCACCTTGTTGATTCTCAATTTGTGTCCTCCAATTTTTCTGGGAGCGCAAATCATACTCATTCACAGAGCATAGAGCAGTATAAGACCCTTCATTCACGTTATGAAGCTTTCCATGAACCTCAGCACTACAAGAATAAAAAACAGCAAACAGTATGATTCTACGGCTTTCATCCAACAGACCAAAACTACTATATGAAATGCATTCTGCAACATGAAACACAAATGAAGCATATCCTAGGAGAGAATAACAGTGCTGCTGTCCTCTAAAAAGCGTGCATCGTGTCAATTCACTCTATTCAGTAACGGAGTTCACCGTGTAATGATTTTGATAGCACTCTTGCCAAATTCCGTAGGATGAGAAGCTCGGCCAGGCAGGGTAAAAATACGATAACGGTAGGCAATATTGGCAGGAATATCATCTATCTCTACGAATGGAGGCGGAGGGAAAGTTTCCGCTGGTTCTTCTTCCCGTTCTAGAACTTGCTGACTAAAATTTTGATTAATTTTGACTGCTTCTACACCAAGAGTATGCGGTCGATTCAGCCTATTCTGCAGCAATAAAAAGACATGAGATTGACACCGTAAAATAAGATTAGCGCTATGCTTACAACATTTAAAGACGTCTTCCATCAAATCATTAAAAAATAAATCCTATTTCCATCTGATTCTTACCGACTATTTAAAAAATCAACAAAAAGCAGAAGCACCACGCGATCGTGTGGTTGAGATTGCAAATTTCGTTTTATGAAAGAATTTGTAATCACTACGCACCTCAGCATCCTGAGTAGGAGGTTCTTGGGCCGTTTCATTGACTGTCAATAAATCAACAATGGAGCCATCTGTTTTATCAATAATGATTGTACCTTCCATTTTCGTAATGTTTAAATGCCACGAATAACGAGATTGAGGAGCACTCATCAAGCATGACAGTACTTGAGCAGTCGCTGCTACTTGAATATCAGAATTATCATCCAGCAGAAATTCCTGTAAGAAAACAAAAAAATCACTCATCAGTAAAATTTCCAAAACAACAAGAAAATTTGATTAGCTGTAGTTTTAATCCCTCGCTATAACATTAATAGCAAAAACAATTTCAAATTAAAATTCTATAAGTCATTTTTCCTTATAAAATGCAATAGGAAGAGGCGTTATGAAATTATGGTTACGCTTAGCAAAATAAAATACAAAAAAAGAATGTTGTAGATATTTTCTTGTAGTTACATACAACAAATACAGCGATACCTTAATTATATCATCATCTTTTGTGGAGACCCAATAAAAGTCTAAGTCTTGATGAAATTGTGTAAGTGAAACGGGGGCCTTTGGTGAAATACGATCCGCTTGCTTGTTATAATAACGAAGAGTGCCTCTCCAACAGATATCTTTAACTTGCATCTGTCGTAGAATTATTGGAAAAAAGTTTGAGGGTAACGTATATGCTCAGAAACATTAACTTAGTAAAACAAAAAATGCATGCACACGCCACTAGAGAGTAACAGACAGTAGCAACGTACTCTCAACTACTAAAAGAGAGACTATTGCAGCATTGTGTAAATATATTAGCAAAGAAAGAAAGACAAATCTATGAATCTCCAAAACCTATTAAGAAAACGTAATCTGCATCTGCTATACTAAAAGAGTATCTTACCTCAGAGGTTTCTATTTTTTGGCTATAAAGGCGATTTAAGGGAATTTCATGAACTAATTTCCAGTCAGAAGTAGGTTCAATTGACCACTCAGAGAATGTTTTATGCCTAGCAGTGATACGCTGCTGGCGTGCCTTCTGAGCAGCTTGCTGCTTTTTCTGCTCAGAACGAGTTTTCCTACCCAACTGCATGGCTAATTCTTGCTGCTGTTTCTGGTTGAAAGCCTCTGTGCTTTCCTTCAAAACTTTTCTACGATTCCAGAACGTGCGTGACTTATTGATTGGACGATTATCAACTGTGTAAAATCGGAGTTCCTCCGCATAAGCTTGAGAAGGAGGTACACCACCCCATTTCACACTGTCACGAAGGTTGCGCTAACAAAACAAAGACAAGAGTAAAAAGTCTTACAATGAATGGTATAGAGTAAATTGAAGCTCTCATATGTACACAAATAAAATAAAACAAAGTCGTTGCAAAATATAAATGATATCATTTTTACTCTACAACAATCATGTCCAAAAAGTAACATGTGCAATTACTGCAGCAAGCCAAAAATATTATATAGATCATTTCATCAATCCTGTGGGTACAACACTACCAAGTTTTCCCACTCTATAAACATCATCGATTGCACTGGAAAAAAAGCCATCAAAAAGTTCATTTTGTATAATCGTAAGTCAAAGATCGAATTTAAACAAAATCTATTCGCTTAGCACACACGCATTACTAACAAATTTCCTGCTAAAGGCAGTTTTACACAAGTAAATTACAGTCATATGAAAGCAGAGGCTGAATGTAAGATAATAGAAAGCGCTCATGGCGCAATTCTACATCGTGCGTTACCGCGAATACTATTCCATTAATATACCAAGAAAGTTTAAACGAAGGGAAGATTCCCTTACACAGACTATTGCATACTCAAAAAGGTAAAGGCTACGTTGTGTTTTCGTAGGAAAAAAGAAACATAGTTGGAATGTAGGAAACAGAAAAACTTGAAACGAAAGCCTAACAATAAGCATAGCTCTAACAAAAAAATTTTTCTGCTTTCATCCCAAGGATTCTTTTTCCGAATTCGAGCACAGAAACCCTCAGCTTTCGATAGAAATCAAGGCAAGAAAAAGACCAATTTCTAGCTCGATTGATACACTGCGTTTCTACTGTTTCAGATTACGCTCCCTATGTTTTTCATTCAACTCAAACCTGATATGTCGCAAAAGTAAAATCACAAACTTTTCCAAGCGCTTCTGTCTTTAAGGAGGGCTCGAAAGGAAATTTCTGCACGGCTGCAAGACCAGTTGACAAGGTCACGGGGTCTGCAATATCAGGACCACAGCCTTTGGTATTCACATTAAAATGGGGGGAAAAAGTCGTCATTTTGGCAGCGAAGAAAATAGATAAGGAAAGCGGGGAGAAATGAGAGAAAAGTAAAGGTGAAAGTGTTGGCAAACATGAAACAGAACGAGTAAAACGAGAAGAGACGCAGAAGAAGGGCAGGTGAGTGTATGACTTTGGGCTGACAAACCTAGAGTTGGCGACGTAAACAGAATGACAACCTCGAAAGGGTTAGGAAAAATTGAATCGTTTGGAATGAAGACTACAAGAGTAAAAGCATTTTAAAGCATACATTGTAGTGGCAATACCAGCTTGGTAGGCGGCGCATCACATTCACACTAGTTAATTTAGGTTTGAGAAAATACATGTTAACTTCAGACAAGTAATTTTAATACATTGCTTTTCTAGGCATGAACCGAATTTCCCTATTTCTTATTTCACATCTTCTTATTTACTATAGCTGAAAGAAGTCAGATATCGAAAATACGGCAAGTTTATAAAATATCCTAGGTATGCTCCCTGCTACCAACGGGGCATTTTGGTTTTCCGGAATTCAATACAGTTGTTTACATACAGCAGATGTTAATGCTGCCATCATTCATTATGTGAAGTGTGCCTTTTTATCTAAAAATGTAATTGCAAAAATAGAATATCGTTGTGATCATCGGCCATTTCAAAACTAAGGCTGATTATAAGGTTACAAGCTTCATAAAGTATGATTTCAACTTTAATAGTAGCGTTTAAACGATAACTTGGGCAAACCGGCTTGAAGCGCATCAAACAAGAAAGTCGATGTTGCATCATTTCGTGTAAAATGTGACTTAAAATCCCGAAAGTTGAGTTAGGCTAAGCATTGCGTCTACTCACTTATAGGAAATGCAATTAAAAGGGGGCAGCGTATGGCAATTTAAAAATTGGGGGGACAATAAGCAAAATCAGCTTATACAGTTTTGGTAAAAGCTTATACATTGAGTTGATTGTAAAAAAAATCATCCACTACTTTTAAATAAGCTATGGTCATGCTTTTGATGTTTTAACTCACAGAAATAGTCGTAATACAGTGCCGCGAACTATTTTCCGTGGGGAACACCTGTACTAAAGCACCTCAAAACAAGAGAATTTCAGGGGAATATGGGATTCTGGAAGCACAAATACAAACTTCAAGCAACGGAAGAGAATCCCAAAAGAAGTTTTATCAAATGTAACTCAATCGAAACAAATAAATAACATAAATGAATAAAGTGAAAACAAAAATCGGAATGGACATAATAGGGAATATGAAAAGTGACAAAATATTTATCCAGAATTATGACATATTGCATAAACAATCAGAAGAGAGATATTTGCCAATGAAAAACAACAAAGGTGAGTAACTACATTGTAGAGCGATTCAGAAAAATATTTTCAAAAATTTACAAAACTCGAATCATATGGCGAAATTAACCCATATATGCAACAGATGATGCATTACTATAGAGAAAATTATTCGCTGTAGAAAAGGGAGGAGGAAGGAAAAGAAACCAATGAATATGTGTGCGTGATCACTTGTTTTCAAGATTACTCTAAGCTTCATTTTATTTTTAACTTTCAGCCCAAAAATGGCGTGTGTTCGATGCTTCTTTATTCCAGCAGCACAATTTTATTACGCTGGAGCTAGCATATCGGAAATATCAATACTTGCTTCAAGTAGTGCATTTCGAACCCAATCAGGAATATTATTCTTAAATTTTCTTGGTACCTCATCACTGTTAGGCCTGCTAGCGTTATTCCCATTGCATAAATCTTGATCAGATCCCTTCTGTGCCAATGATGATACAGGAGTTGCATTAGTTAGAAGGGGGGCATCTGTGAGATCAAAACAATCAAAATATTCTCGGATAAATGAGCGGACGAATGCTTCAAACTTTTGCTCGCGAATTGCAGTCCTCATCCGTTGACAAAGATCCATCATATAATAGATGTTGTGAAGAGTCATTAAGTGGCTCGCTGCAGGAGCCTACAGAAACAAACAACAAATTAAGCAACGTTAGAAAATTCGAGTGACAAGAGAAAATTGCATTTTTTTTTAGATATGTACACACTTTAGCAAAAATTTGCACCCACTCTCAAAAAAGAAGATAGCATCTTCATTAAAATAAAAATTTCATATTTGAAACGTAAAATGGAAGCATGCACCAAAGCTTAAAATAAGTCCATTAGCCTGACATAAACTAAGCTAAAACATTAAACCTTTCCAATTGAATTATGTAAAAATGCTCGAGTATAATTGGCACATGTGTAACATTGGCAGTTCTCATCAATAGACCTGAAGGCAAAAGAATTCAATACATACATATTACAAGGAATATAAAGTAAAATTCTACAAAAACTAAGCCAAGCAGTAGTATCTACCTATGATCCATTGCATATTTCTGTAACGTTAATCTCATGGGGCCTGAAAAAACAAACTTAAAGATTAATAGAAAAAATTTAAAGCAACTGTCTACATAAGAAAATACTCACCATTCTTCAACAATAGGGAAAAATATTAAGAATAACAAAATTACACTGAAGAAAGCGCTTTCATAAGCTTAAATACGTATTAACAAAGTAAAGATAGTTACAGTAAGGCACCATTTTGCCTCCCCAAAACAGATGAATTACATAAAAAAACTTTTTACAGTACCTTTATTAGTCAATGCTGTACCAAAACGGGCAGTTCTACAAGGATAGACACAATCAAACATATCGCATCCCATTGCAACACACACAACAATATCCACGGGGTATCCAACACCCATTACATAACGTGGTTTTTCAGAAGGAAGTCCAGTGCCTGACTGAGTACACTGCAAAATAAATTAAGAGGACTATAGATGTTACAACCCATAAATTCCATCTCTACTAATAAAAAATATGGAAGAACTCATACATCTGTTCATTTATTGTAGCAAATCTGAAAGAAAATGTAGGTGGAATAAAAGTGAATAAAAGAGGATGAAATAAAAATGTGCTTCTTTACACAATTTTCTCTAAAATTTTTCTGACTACACAGCACCAAAAACCTTTCGCGTTTACGCCCAGCACTTCCCATACCTGATCAATTACTTTACAGAAACTCTCCTTGGCCTCCCCACCGGAAACTCCACCAATAGCATATCCATATAAGTTTCGTTTTTTCAGCTGATCTAATGAAATTTGACGTAAGTCCTTATGTAAACCTCCTTGTACAATACCAAAGATAACTTGATCATTAGGTCTTGAATGTGCACGAATACAACGATCTAACCACCTAAAAATATACAGCATGATAAAAAAAGTGGACAAAAATATTAAATGCTTTAGAAATTAATACGATAACCAAAACTAAAAGGGGCAAAACAAACACAAGAGCTATTTTTAACGCTGGGGGAAATAGGAAATAAAAAAAATAAAGTTTAGGTATTGCAAGGTGATAGTTTCTCTTTTTATTAACATTCAAAACGTTTAAAAATCACAGTTGCTTCATAAATGTATTTTCACCTAGTAGTTCGATGTGTTGCCTCCTCCACTCGTTCCTTATCAGGATGAGTTGAAGGTACGACATCGTCAAGAGCCATGATAATGTCTGCTCCAATGATATTCTAGTAAACATAGAGATAAACAAATTGAAAATTTTCTATTCAAATGCACCAAATCGAAATCATAATATACTGATTAAGTTTTTAACATTGTATTTTGCATAATTATACTGGGTTACTTCAAGGTTATCCAAAACTCTTACTTGCATTTCAATGGATTTTTCTGGAGTCATAAGCATCTTTGAACCATCTACAGGCGACGCAAAAGTGACACCATTTTCTGTAATTTCTGCTAGTTTTAACAGAGATACCATCTGAAAACCACCTGAATCCGTTAAAAGATTTCTTGACCAAGACATGAACGAATGTAAACCTTTTGCTTTTTCTAGAATCGTAGGTCCTGGTCGATTTGCTAAATGGTACGTATTGGCCAACATGATGGTGCATCCTAAACTTTCCATCTGTAAGAGGGAGTACAAAAACCAATCCCTCAAATCCATCTAACTATATTGCAAAAGCTTTTATTTATATCATCAAACTTACGGCGCATGACAAAAAAAAAGAAACAGTTGTTTAACATACATCTGAGACATATCATAAAGGTAAATGACATACCTGCGCAGAAGTTAACCCTTTTATTGCGCCATGAGTACCGACTGGCATGAATATAGGTGTTTCTACAATTCCATGAGGAAGCCGAATCCGACCGCAACGAGCGCGCTTATCTTTCTGTATCAAATCAAAGATCAATGGCGGCTCGCCAAGTTGCCATGGCTTAGAGAAAAAAGAATGAACTTGAGATGGGGACAAATTTCGTCCATTCAATTCGTTCTGCATCATATGTACTTCCGAACAAGGTGAAGAAATGTTCTCTTTCATTGCGTCTAGAATACCGGCAATAATTATGTTTGGCCAATTCTAGACCGATGGACAACAAAGGTAATCATCCAAAGTTTCCAATCCAGAAAGAGTAAAAAAAATTCAGCTAAGAAACTACTACACCTACAATACTACATTTGGTACAGTTATACTTGGCGCCTTAAAGTGTAATTGAAGATTGATTGCAAAAACTCATTCAAAAGTATTGCTTACTTTGCTGTAACAGCCGTGGACAAACCAAAAGTAGATGCCAGTGCATTAAAATTCAACCTCATAATAGAACGGAAAAATAGGCTTTTTTACATATGTGATGTTACATTAAATTGCTTTTGTTCTCATAACAGCGAACGGTAATCTGACAGTTATTATCATGCTTTAATTCCTTTTTCAGACACTCGCGAGATACGCTTCAATTGAATTTGGTTGATCATTCCCTGGTTACTTTTTCTTCACGTTTACATTTTTGTAAAATAGAGTAACAGTGTGTGGGAATGTTTTCAATAACAGAGCTTTCTTCAATAACTCAAGTGTAAAAGCTTTATTTTTCGAAGTTTTTGCAGGGTAAAAGTGGTGCGATCATTCTTTCTGCGTAGTTGTATCAAAAATTATCGTTAATTGTTTCAAAAAATGCCATGTGTAGAATTATTTTAGTCTGAAGACACCAAACGATAACCTTATTTGCTTTAGGGTCGAAAAATATTTTGTATTCCATTTAATATATTTTCATAAACCCAAATCATTGTTTTAAAACTAGGTAGCAACTATTTCTCAACTCATTCTTATCAGTTTTCATTAAACTGTCAAGTTTTGCTAACTTCTAAGCTTAGTCTGTCAAGTGAATTCACAATTAGAAAATCTTTTTAAAACATACTCATCACCCTATACCATATTTCTGTTTATTCCCACTGATTCATACTCTTCATGCAACCTTTGATGTCATCTCTTAACACCGATAAGAGCAGTTAAAATGTATTTAACTTCATTTTATCTACGAAGAAATCAATTCATAAGATTAGCGAGACTTATTAGTTTCTAAAAATGCAGCAATCCCAAATTGAGGAAATATAAACTGTTGATAAAAAATTTTTGGTAAAGCACCTTGGCTATGCTTTATCACAAAAATACTAATTTACTATGATCTTGCTCGTTTGTGCTCTCACTGTTGACAGTCTTTAATTGGTATACATGAAAACATGTTTTTAGTCGCAAAGAAGATGTAGCAGCAAGCGCCTTAGATGTATCATATACAATGTGCTACCAAACGCAAATAATCCGTTGTTAAAAAAATGAAAAGCAAGTAAGTAAACTTCTCTTCAAAAGATGAGCAAAACCAGCCCGTATTTGCCACTCCTCCTCCGGTAGGAATTGCAAATAATATTCAACTTAAAGTAGCGAATACTGTGATTCTATCTGCTGCACTTTTATCGACAATATAATGAATAATTTACAAATACTATATCCTCTTTCAAAATTTGGGAATATTCATGTCGTAATGGTTATGCCTAGCCAGTAGAAAAATTTGATCGACATTACATTAATATTCAGACAATTTTAGAACCTATTTCCAAGATAAGTGCTATGTTAAACAATAGAAATCAGTACATATGTATTCATAAAACAAAATATGAGCGCACACCTAACATTCTGCACTGTACAAAAATGCTACAGTAAGAGAAGTACCGATTTACCGTAAGCAACAATAATTTTTTTATTTTGAGTTTTGTGCTACCATTTTCTTGCAACCTAATTCCAGGATTAATCTTTGTTCTTCTATTTGTGTACAAATTACTAGATGGTAGGACAAAGCTAGAAATATTTCTTTATAATTATAATGGCGCATTAATTAACATGTCCTGGGCTCAATTAGAATGGAAAAAATTTTTTTTAGTATTATATGTTTTTTACATGCTGTAGCATATGGCCTAATAGGGTACGATATCCATTTCGCCAGTGCAAAAAATGAAACTTCTGATTGTTCTGCCACACTCTTAATAACGGTGGTATGAACATTACACTCATTTCGTCTATCTCTCTTGTACCTTTAGATTTTAATCTCTAGTCCTTTCGTACAACTTTTTCAGCATTTCATGACCAAACAGTTGTACTCTTCTATTTTCCCGAATTTTAAAGATTGCGCAAAGGGGAAGAGTTTATTCTTGGCAATTAGATTGCGGATAGAGATAACGTATATCTATTTTCCTGGCTGAAGATCAGCTAGAAAAGAGATGCTTTGTTTTATCATCTTTCTTATTTTAGCGGGATGACTGTACGCGAGTAGTATTTTGCACCTTCGTAGCATGGAAGTCGGAGAGGATCAACCCGAGGAGGAAAAACAAGGTACAGAAAGTCTCATACCTTGAGGGTGAACCTATGCTTCTTGGTGACCATCAGGAAATAATAAATAGTTTTTGTCCTATATTCCTTGCTCAAAATCGTTTTGTTATGAATTTTTCGATTATCTAACACGAATTGCTTTTACTTTTACTGTACTGCCATGCTTAATTCTAAAAGTTGGTGATTAGGAAAGAATTACCTCCTCATTTTTATGTTGGTTTTCATTTTTTTTTAACCGAACGCAACTTACTATTTTATCTCAGCGTGTGGAAAACGATTTAAATTTTCTGCTATACAAATGCAAAAAAATCGATTGCATCATTGCTTACAACGGAATGATTGATAGTTTATGTTCGATGCACCTTAAAAGATATAGCAAATGGGAAGCATGTTTTTGAAGTTTTGCGTGAGAATACACAATTATTCCTTTGTATTTGTATTATACCGGCAATCTTTGCCGTTTTTGTTACCTTTTTTGAACATAATATATTTTACAAATTTTGTAGATCCTGTTGCATTGGAAGTTTTATTCTCCTATTTTTTGAAGCAGTAAGTAATTTCTTGCACATTTTTTGTCGAATTTAACACTTTCAAAACCTTTTCCATAGCATTCTGAAAAGTCATTGATTCTCACGGGAGATATTCTAGGAATTGAGCAGTTTGATTTCCGTATGCGCAATTCACTTTTGCTGTTTTCATGCTCTGATTAACTTGTTTTTAATTTCAGACAATTTACTTCATTCTCATTGCACGGATGAATACGAAACATATCAGAAAGCGGCTTCTGCTTTAAATGATGAAATACCTCCTCAACACATTGTAGAACTTTTTCGTTCTCCCTATTTACCTACTCGCATTGAAGCGTTTCATCCACTTGAGGATTTACGTTTATTATGGGGAAATCCACGCTGGCAGCGCTTTGAATGCCCGCTTTGTGATCCGATTTTTTTTTCTCCTAACGTTTATGTAGCAAATTTCAAGCATTATTTACAGAAGCATTGGTTGAAGCGAAAACCTTTAGGAGGTTATACTTGTTTCCCTTGCAGAAGAGTACGTACTTTTTACCTCTTATTTATTACGATTTAAAAAAAAGACTAGATGCGATGGTTTACGAAGAGTTAAGAGCATAAATGAAAAATTTTGCTATCATGAAAAAATATAATTAAAAGCAAAGGTACAAAGCCATGATTTAAGCAAAAAAAATTTCTTTTTTTAAAAAAAATTTTGTGTCTACAATCTTTCTTATCAAAAAATTACATTTTCACATATGTGGAAAGGGAACAACATTTCTATTTTGTCTTCTATTAGCGAATGTACTTTTCTGTAGTGTTGGAATGTACAAGGCACCAATGTACATTTCCTACTATAGGATTTTCTCGTTTTAAAAACTTTTTTATTTTTTACTCCTATCCTTCTGTTTAAAATTTGCGCAACTATGTAATTTTTTTGCATGCTGCTGTTGATTGTTAGTTCTGCTAGGAGACACCCCAGTGTGTTTTTCTACCCATGTTTTTAATTCCAATCTTTTAAATGGGCACCTCAAAAGATCAATTCAATTTGTTTTAATTTGCAAAACTAGCAGTCTAGTTATCATAGATTCGTATCTCTTTTTCTCAGGATCATCGAAAAAGGAAAAAACGACGGCTAACATGGAATCTTCGAAAGCGAGAAAATTCCAAGATTCCACTAGCAGCCACCGATGAAGCCTATCATTGGCACTGCCCACTTTGCTCAGTTATTTTTACTGATTTTGATGCTCTTTCTTCTCATGGGGCAACTTCACATGAAGGCTCTGTGGTGGATCCACAGAGAACGCCTCCCTCTCACTTTTTGTACACTCCTTTTATCCTTGCAGTAGGTTACAATGTACTATGAAAAAGTTTAGGAGTATCTTTTGCGTTTTATAAAATTTTTTAGTAAACGAAGACGCTTTTTCTTTTTTGTTTTATTTATTACATAAGAATTTATAGAAGAAACTGTATGTTTTTATGTAGGCTTTTCGCATTGTATTTAATTTGGATTTGTGAGAGGATTGTATACATAGTATTTTGAAACGTAATGAGAAAGGATGACGGAGGGCCAAAGTGATTTTTTGTAATTCCAATTTCACGAGGAAAAAGCGACAAAATCACCTGAATAAGATGTGTGAAGGATAACGCTTAGGATTAGAACAAAAGAGTAGATAACAAAGCTTGCCTGCTTTCATAGTATTATAATGATCTGTCATTTCTTTCAGTGTGATAATTTAGAATTCTTACTACCAAAAATTTACCTTTTAAACTTTCCTTTAAGCATGACTTCTCTGAGCTTCCTTTTACTGTATTTTATTGAACTTTTACTTAGGGAAATGAAGAAACAGAGCCCTTAAAAGATGAAGAAGAATCTTCACATGTTGAAAACTCAATGTGTCCACTTCCCACCCTGTCCTCGAACCAATCTGCATCACAGAAAGAGGATTTTTCTCAGTCCGATACTTCAATAAGCAAACGACGTTTGCTGCCTGAAGTCCCTTCTGACGTACCAATGGACGTATCAATTAACTCACAAATGTCTCCTTTAAATGAATCAAGTAATATTTTTACAAAGGGTGTAGAAAGAAACTATCTTACAGCTTGTCTTCTTGTGTTGCATTTCTCAAGAAATTTATCACAGTTTGTGTTTTTTTTTGGACACTGCTGAATTATGTTTAAAATCCCAGCAATGTTTTTACAGTGTATGATTCTAGGTATGCGTTGACCGTACTTCTTTTTTAAAAATTTAAGTAATGGTGGAGTACAATAGTTTTGTCCATTTACCATTCAAAGAGGAAGTAAATATTCTCTTGGGATGTAAACCAGTCTGTAAGACAGCTAAAAACGAATATATATATATGTTTGAAGGAGACAAAAATATGTAAGTAGTTCTTTGCATGGGTATGAAAAACGGGGCATTAAAGCAACCACTCTCTCTAATTCTTGAAAGAGAGTAAAAGGATAGAGGGAGTTTTTCTTATTTTTCAAAGAGGTTTGACACTACTTTGTAGCCAAGAGATATTTTTTATGGAGATGCGTGTCTCTAAAATAGAATTTAAATTTTCTAGTGTATACTAGATGTTTTGGATAGTAGGTTTTTGAAAAATCTTCTTAAAATGCATTCTCATATCTTTGTTTTTGTTAGACGGAGGAAATTGGATATTTTAATGCTGAAAATTACTTTAGTGTAATCGCTACTGATGTATAGAGATTTACAAAGTTGGATTTAGATTAATGTTGGTTAGGAGACAGCTCTTTGTTGTCGTAGGAAATGTTTAATTTCTACACCTTCGCTAGTGTGAATAACATTAGAAAATATTCATGGATTCTTTTGTTTTTAAAAATATAGTATTTTTTGTTGCTTTGAAACATAAGAAGCATCGATTCCTACTTTCTTTTGAAAGAACATAAAAGTTGTTTTTATCTATGGAACAACAAATGCACATTTTTGGCGAAATCAATTTTTTTCAGCATAGGTATAGGATAAAATTGCTGCTATATATACAGTTTTATTTATTTTTATTTATTTAGAAGAGGAAAATATCGCACTTTTGCGTAGCTGCATGTTTCCCCTTAAAAGAAGTCCGCATCAGCGGAAAGTTTTCTTCAATTCTGCGGTAAACTATAGTGGCAGCTACTGAAAGTATTTTATGAGAGAGAATCCTTTCCTTTGGTTTGGATGCACGCTTGTATACTAATATTTTGCATCTAAAGTAAGGAAATTGATTTGTAGTATCATCACACTGTTAAACCAGCATTCATATCAGCCGTAGAGTAAGAAATACACACGTATAAAATGGTGCATTCTATGGATAGGCGAGCTTGCAAATATTTTTTGCCTACGAGAGCACTACTTTGTTTCAATTTTTTTGTTATTCCTTTGCTTTACTCGTTTTTGTAATTTTTTCTTTTAAGAATGGCTTAATGTTTGTATTTACTTTAAAAGGGTCTGCTCTTTAAAAACTTTTAGATACATACTCTGTGCACTGTTGCTGATATATTTGTGTGAATGTTTCTTCTATGCGATTAGTTGCCCAAGAACTACTATGCTGTAAATGTAAAATTTATGTATATTGCTTTACTTACCTGATGTATTGATTTTTCAGGTTACCGTTGTACCATATGATATGGAGTTATCGCAAATGGAAAAGTTAGGTGGTTTCCTTGGTAAGTGTTGTGTATAATGTTGTTTTTACGGGGAAAGCATATTTGGTATAACATGTGAATAAAATCCAAGAGAACGCGTGATTCCTGGATAACATGAATCCATAAATGTGTTTAGTACACGTTATAATTCAGTTATGCTTGCTTTACCATTCTTTTTGAAGTTACAGGTTATAATTTGGTTAACTTAAGCATTTTGTGGTTTGAGTGTTAGGTAGTTTTACATTAATTTTATTGAATGTACGGGTGAGGTCATAAAATTAAAAAAAATGCAAAGCTTTACTTGTAAATGGTTTAGAATATGGTTTCTTGGCGTTAAGTGCTTGATCATTCCTCTTGAAGTAGGGGAAAGCATTTGTGTAGTTGCGCATGGATGATAATATTTCGATTAGCGGATTTTCTATATATTCAAATGATTTTTACATGCTGAAATGGTTGCATTGATGCATCGAATCCATTACCAGTTTAAATTTTGGCATTAGGTTATTATTGGATTGTTTCGCTTTTGCAAAATTTTTAGATCCATTGACTATGGGGCTCTCTGTTGCTAAAATTGATATATCAGCTTGTAGTTCTTCAGATTCGTCTAAAGTGGAAGGTAGGTCTAGAGTAGATTGGTTAGTACACATGTTTTACTATATGTGAAAGTCCAATTTCTTTGGATTCCTGTGAACAGTTGCGGCAGTATCCCTATTGAGAGATTTTGTAAGCAGAAGGTGCAATCGTGTAAATTTTCTATCTTAAGAAGATGATGCCACTAAGGATTTCTTTTCATACTTGTTGCCACACATCAGTAAGGAATTGTGTTTTTCTCCCTGTTTTTAATATAGTTGATACACCAGAACCACCTCAAGTTGTTGGAAATTCACCCTCTCCTGACATGTCTGAGAACCAGGATTTGCATCCGTGTGAAGCAGCGTCTGATACAGTCGTACAATCTTTATTAGAAACTTCAGCAATGAGAGCATCTCAATATACAGAAGACCATCGTATAGAATCTACAACGCTATTTAATTCTCAGTTTTCTAATTTAAACATGGGTATGGTTCGTATATAGTGCAGCACGCAAGAATAAAATGCACAAGTTGCAACGGTAGTAATTATTGAAATGATTATTATATAAATTTATTCGTAAAATAAAACAGTTATAAACCCAAACCTTTTAAATGTTTATACACAAAGCAGACAGACACTTAACAGTGAATTTCAGTTTATAGCACTTCATTAGCCCATTCAAAGGATACTGAAATTGATTGATACAACTAAAACAATGTTTTTTAGGAAAAAAACAAAAATTTCCGATGGGTCTTGTGGAGTTTAGACGTAGAAAGTCTTCATTAATCCTGAGTGAGCTTGCACGTTCAAAAGAAAAAAGAAAAGCACAGGTTATTCAAACACTTGGAAATTATTGTCAACATCAAATATTCCATAGAGGACAATCTTATTCTGGAAAACAGGCAGCAATATGTAGAACTTTGAATTATCCAAGAGGTATTTTATCGTTACCTTCTGGTTTTAAACACAGACATTGCAATTTGAGTTTTTCTCGCTTATAAAGTCAATTTTCCAGCTCTTCTAGGCTAGCGTAGAGTTTGTTTGACTTTTTCGTATAAATTTTCACAATAAAGAAAATGGATTTACATAGCCCGGTTTTAATCTTTGCATTAGAATGCTGTATTTTCCTGGCGAAGACAATATTTTGATCCAACGCCTGAATTTACAAATGTGTTCTTAATTAGTTCTTTTGCTTTGTTCAAAACGTGAAGCTTCTACCCACTTGGTAGAATTGGGTTTGATTTACAAGACGAATGCTCGCTAAAAGAACTAAACTAATGTTTTTATGGCGAGAAATGGCTGAAATTACTCAAAAGAAAAAATTTTATTTTATTGTTTTATTCCTAGTATTCCAAAAAGCCTTCAAATGCAGATTTTGCCGAAATTAAATTTCCATAAAAGAAATCAGCTAATAAAGTGTTATATAAATTTTTATTTCACTCGAGTAATAATCATTATCATCTCATCATAATCGCAATACTGAATTTTTTATTTTAACTAGAACCTTTTGTTAAAGAGTGTCCTAACTAATCGTATTTATACGAAAGTTGAAATTACATCTTGTGCTAGCTTAAAATCCACCCAAATATGCTGCTATGCCAGTAACTTTTCTACAATCACATGAATATGGTTTCTATATCCGTAATGAAATTTTGTTGTATTTTTAAAGTAAGCCTACGTGAGAAACTGTTCACAACGTAATGCGAAAGTTGAGATTGGTCTGTACTCCATCGTTTACCGCAAAAAGGGTAACAACACCAGTGGTTACTTGAATGCCAGAAATTTTGGTATTTTTTTCACTGCCCTCTGTGTGAACCTTTCTTGGAAATTGCTGATTAGTTTGTTTCAAAACAATTTTTAACAGAATTGAAGCAATATGTTATAAATGAAAGGGGCAAAGGTAGAACTCCAGAAGCAACTGGACGATCAAATTATGCCGATGTATTTTATTTTCGACTGTAACAAAAGAAACGATTATAATATATATTTCGATTGCTTTTTGCAATATGAATCTCTTGAATATGTTATTTTGGTAAAGCCGTTACGCAGTTATGCTAAGATAATATTGCTCTCTTCAAGGTCAATTTTAACAAAATTATAGAGGAAAATTGGGTTTTGGTTTAGATGCAATATTCTTACGAAATCAAATATAGAAAAGTTTTTCATGCGCTATTTTAAACTTGAGAGTGCCTTGACTTTTCAAAGGATAGTATTGCTAATGGTGCAAACAAAATAATCCGAGCACAACATGAAAGATTGTTCCACGAGAGGTGGGTTTTGTAACTGCATTATCCCTTAGGATCGTTTAATTTTGTCACGCCATCCTCGAGCATTATTCGCTTCATATATATGTGGTTTGTCAGCCATGCCAACCACTACGTTTGTATAGCTACTTACTTATTGTGTGGTTAAAACGTTGTTGTATTTTTGCTGAATAAGCGCTTGTACTTAGTTTGTATTTTTCATGTTCGAGTGGAGTTGTCACTGCCGTAGTTTTTATAAATGGCTGTCAATCTAATCTTGAGTTAGCGATTAGTTGTAGATGTTGCGCGCTTGCAGATGACATTGGAAGCCACTCGCGCACCTTTGCAACAAACAGGGTTTGCCCAACAACGTCGCAATAAGGAAGTAGATAAGAATGCAAACAAGCAGATTTCTTATTCTTTTTTTCTGAAACCAGAACTTAGATGTTATGATGGAATTGTTTCTCAACGTGTTATGACGTTTTTGGGAAAAGTCATGTGTGTAAATGGTCTTACTGTAAGAAATGTTTCCGCATGTACATGTAATCTGCATCTACGACTAAAGTATTGAAATTCGTGATTAAAAATAGATGTAAGATACGCGCACGCAAGAATTACTCCCTCATCCAGGGAATATTTCATTTTTACGAAAAATTAGGACCCAAAGTTGACTTCTAAAGTTGAATTCTCTAAGCTTAGTAAGAATAGTGACCGCATTTAAGATTTTAGCGTAACGCCCCCGCCCGCATAAATTGTTGCCTCGCGCTGTTTTGACAGATCAATATAAAACTTTTGGGATTTGAGTTGATCCACCCTCACATTTCGAAATCTTTGATAAAGTATTTCACATGTTTCAATTGATTTCTTTTGATTACACAACTACAGTCAATACACTTTTAAAAAAGTTGCCTGTGTAATTGCATAGGTATTTCTCCATTCTTGTCAAGTAGGAATCGGTTTTGGTAACGTCACTCCTTGCTTCGTGAAGAAAAAACGAGTGAAAGATTTGACGTTTGCTTTTAAAAGCGATTTATTTTTGCCAAATAGAACATATATTCTTTGAAAACAACGACGTAAATTTTATAGTATTGCAGAGCACGAAATTATACGTAACTTATTTGGAATAACTTTTGAAATCTGGTGCTTGCACTCGTACACAATTGCTTTCATTTCAATTTATAACCACGTCGTGTAAAACATCTCTTCTTTCTCTATGCATGATGCTTTGGAGGGTGTTAATGACAATTAAAATATAATTGTGTCTTGTATTAAAGACCAACCACATGATTTTAATCTCATTTTTTGACTGAATTTTCCTTCATTCTACGTTTCCTCACTGTTATGAAATGGGAAATAATAACCAAGTTGGTTTTATTAAGGAACCCGTGCGGATTCTCAAAACGCAAGACTGCTATAAGTTATCAGATGAGGTTATACGGATAGAAAGCATTGAATCGAAAAGCAATCTTGACATAGATAAAAAGTTAACCGTACCCACTTTAGTAGCTTTTATGATGTAGATCATTGTGAAATGGCTGATGCACATCGTCGTTTTTTCGGATTCATTTTATAGAACTTCTTTTAAGCAAATTTTGTTGATACTCTACAGTTATAACCACCCGCCAAAATTTGATCTATTTCTGAGTTTTTTTTTGGTTGCATTGTGCTTTTGGCTGCAGTTTTGGAGTTTTTTATATCTACAAGATGTCAGCACGGAAGAGCTTGCGTCAGCTATTTCCAGTGATGATATTCTCGAAATAGTAAAAAATAAACCTGCCAATATGTTTTTTCTAATAGAAGAGGTATGCTCATAGGTTATATGCATTTTGCAATGATTTCTTATACGACCCTTCATTTTTGCACTATGGGATATAGGAATTTCTTTCTAGAGTGCTTTCAGAAATATAAATTTCTCGAATATTTTATAGGTGTGGTAGTAGCAATAAAAGTGTTGTAAGAGACATATGAGTTTTATTAAGTAGCATTCCTATTGGTCTCCAAGCTTTATATTTTCATGTTCTTACTATTTTGAGTTATTCTGTAAAAACTGTTTTAGCATGAAAAGACTGGAATGCATTCTCTGCCTTTTATCTCTTTTTTTTTAGATTTTGGCTATCTTGAAGGCTTCCATGGAGCAACCTCTAATACTTGAATCGGTGGAAAAGACTACATCTTTCTGTGTGAGACTTCTCACACGCTTGATGAGTATACTCTGTGACAATACCATTGATCGTATGTATCTACATAAGTAAAAGAATTAAACTATCTGCTGATAGATTTAGATGTAAAACATTTGAATTGAATCCCAATTAAAATTAAGTTTTTAAAAATTTCTTTTGTATTTTTTTAATCCCACATCCCAAAACCAAATTAAACCAACCAGAAACAAAAATTTAAAGGAAAAAAATTTTGTTTTGTGCAATCTTTTAAAAAAGATTTGTTTAGTAGAAAGAAAAATATTTTTATAGACTTGAATAACTGCCTCTTCTATTTTAAAAAAAAATGTATGCAATGTACAATTTTGATCGCATAAAATGTATATTTATCATTCGCATAGATCGCTGTTTGCCTAAAAGGTGATAGTGTATACATACAGTGGCTCTGTATGAAAAAACATGTTTAAAAAGTATAAACTATTTTCTTTAAAATTTTTTTTTTTGAATTTTTGTATCCTTTTATATAATTTTAGCCATTCTTTCTGAATTATTTTGGGATCGAAAACCGGCGTTTTTGCATTCATTTCAAGGTAAAAAATATTTTCTAGTTTTCTATAATTTGAGAATAAACAATATATATTACCTCATATTTATAAGCAAGCCATATATATTGTATATTTAAACTTTTGAAAAATAAAAAGAGCTTGAATTTTTTTTGGGAAATAATTTAAATATATTTAAATTCGCTGGTTTGAAGAAAATTTGTGTGTAAATCTTTTCAAAAGGAAGGGTTGAAACTATAGCATAAACCTAATGGATTTTCTTTTAAGATCTCAATAATCATTTTCTATATTTTGAAAACTTGGTTTTCAATTTTTTTCGTCCATCTTCCTTTCAGTGTATGTAAAGTTTTGCTCTTCTCTCTCCTTCCCTCTCTACCTCATTTTTTTCTCTCTCTACCTTCATTTTTTCTTTCTCTCTTCATTCATTTTCTCTCTCTACATTCATTTTCTCTCTCTACCTTCATTCATTTTCTCTCTCTTCATTCATTCTCTCTCTCTACCTTCATTCATTCTCTCTCTACCTTCATTCATTCTCTATATCTCTCTCTCTCTACCTTCATTCTCTCTCTCACTCTACCTTCATTCATTCTCTCTCTACCTTCATTCATTCTCTCTCTACCTTCATTCATTCTCTATCTCTCTCTCTCTACCTTCATTTTCTCTCTTTCCTTCGATCGTCTTTTCAGTGTAATAAAGATTTTAAAAGTTTTAGTTTTTTGTGTAAAATATGTGAATTTTCCAAGGAAGAAAAACCAAATTTTTTCCTCCTTTTATACTAAAAATTATATCTATTTTGAATTTAAAAAAAAAACAGAAATAGAAGACGATAATCCTCATAAAAATTTGAATGGTAGAGAAGAGAAAGAGGAGGCAATTAATGATGCAAACGAGTTACAGAAATCTACTTCAATGGAGCCATCTACAATGAAAGGGGAGACAACATGCGTTGATGAGAAGGAAATTGAAAAAAAAATTTCATTTAAAGGATTGAAGCATCCTCTTGGCTATGAAGTAAATTAATGAAAGAAGGAAATTTAGTTTGTTTTTTTGGTTTCTTATTTTTTATGCATAGGTAGAGGTTCACATTCATTTTTCTTTTCATGGGAATAAAAAATAAATAGTTTTTCCTTTAAAATGTAGTTTATTAAACATTTGGAAATGTTAAAACTCTCTCTTTTAATATTTTTGGTATTCTATTTATACTATAAAGAAATTTATATATATATATTTTATATTTATTTTTTTTTTTAGATTCTTGAATGTTTAATGTGTTTACTTTTTACTAAATTTTGTTTCAAACCTCCTCTTCGAGATCCAACAGAATCAATGGTGTGTATTTTTATTTTTATAAAAATACTTTAAAAACAGGTTTTTTTTGAAAAAAGAAATTCTTAAATTGATATTTCTTTTATTATATATAAAAATTTATATTTATATAAAGTTGTATAGACAAAGATATTCTTTTTTTTTTAAAATTTTTCGAATGTTTCTTTTTAATGTGTGTATTTTTATTTTATTATTTTATGTTATTTATTCTTTTTATATATATAATTTTTTTTTAATATTATTTTCATAGTCTCATTCTACGGCCATACGTTCTCATGGGCATTATATTTGGAAAGGTTAAAAACAAAATATTTATTTACGACAGGAAAAAAATTATTATTATTAATTTTCTAATAAAAATATAAGTTTAATATATATACTTTTTTATAATAAAACTAAGTTCGATCTTTATTTATTTTTTTACTAAAACTAAGTTTAATTTTTATTTTTTTATATTATAAAAATAAGTTTAATATATATATTTTTTCATAATAAAACTAAGTTTAATCTTTATTTATTTTTTTAATAAAACTAAGTTTAATATATATATTTTAGATGGAATTGGCTCTGTTTCTTCTTTGAATGAAGAAACTGCTTCTTTAAATTTATTAAAAAATAGAACAGAAGTTCTTCGATGTCTTATTACTTGTTTATCTGAACCTCTTTTTCAAGTAAAATTTTTATTTTTTTAAAGTTTTCATCAAAAAAAATGCAAACCCTTTCTATTTATTTATATTTCTATTTATTATAAAATTTATTATATCTATTCATATTTATAAAGAAACTCTCATTTTATTTTGTAGAAAAAAGGATAACTTTTTCTTATATATTAGAGCGATTTAAAGCATATATAGAAAAAAGAAAAGATATGAAAAAAAGAATTTAAAATAAAAAAAATTGGAAAGAGAAAATTGATTTTTTTTATTATAATTAGAATAGAAATAAAAAAACAAGCAGAAACTAATGTATTTCATTTTTTCATACACTCAATTTTTTAAAGAGAGGATTAATAAAAAAACAAAATTTACAATTTTTTCATTTTTTTTAAAATAGTTGAAGACACATTTTTTTTTTTTAATATTATTAATTTTAGTATTTTTTTAAACTTAACGTTTCTATAATTTTATAATTTTATTTTTTCAATTTTATAGGATGCTGAGCAATATATGCAACTTAAGCAACCTTGGTCCACTACTTTCCTTCATCGTAAACTTCCTTTTAAAGCCAATTTATTTTATTCTTTATTAAATTGTGTATTATCTTATAATACAACACATTATGTGCGTAATATGAAATAGAAATTATTTTAAATTTTAGTATTTTTGTCTCTTTTAAAAGATTTTTAATATGTTCATCTATTGAGAAAAGAAGAAATAAATAAAATTATTTTTCTATTTTCGAAAATTTTTATTTTTTTGCCATTTTTTTATTTTATTATTTTTGTATTTCCTATTTTTTTTAACACAAAATGTTTTTTATTCTACAATTTATTCTTTTTTGTAGATTCTTTTTATATATGTAGTTCTCTACATACTTATGCACACTTATATTTTTTTTCTTCTCTTAAAATTCTTACAAGTTTGTGATGTTTTTTATCATTCTACTCAATTTTTTGTTTTCTTTTTTTTACTTTGTTTTTGTTCTGTTTGTCTCTTTGTTTCTCTTTCACTTTCCTTCTTCTCTTTCTCTCTCTCATCTCATTTTTTCCCTCTCTCTCTCTCTCTCTC
>JADAQX010000492.1:0-38306 GCA_015476325.1 Cardiosporidium cionae
CGGCTTTTCGTGTTGGTGTGGTGTTTATGGGATGGCCTGGGTTTTTTTTTTAAGAAAAGGAAAATTTTGTTTTCTCTATGATAGACGTTCCCTCTCTCAAGAGAGTCAAAGAAGAAAATTTGGCTTTGATCTGGTTACCTTATAAATAGATTCGATGGAAAGAATATGAGCATACGAGAGAATATTTGATAATGTATACGCAGGGTTATGTCGCAGCTATTTTGCGTATAAATACATGTGTGCTCAATGAGATACATACATGGGAAACTATATATATTGAATGAGAAAAAATAGGCGTGTTTTTTGGACTTGCTGTTGTTTTGATTCTTATAATGTGAAATTCTTTCTGTGAAGAATTTTAGAACACTGTCTGCGCAAAGCGATTTTATATATTTACATTCTTTTCCGATTATTTTTAACTGGTGTTATGAATTCCTTACAGCTATCATCCGAAACTTGGATATTGTTCTGGC
The DNA here is from genome assembly GCA_015476325.1 of Cardiosporidium cionae. Lineage (NCBI taxonomy): Eukaryota > Apicomplexa > Aconoidasida > Nephromycida > Cardiosporidium > Cardiosporidium cionae. The sequence goes on from JADAQX010000492.1 coordinate 474, forward strand.
ATATGCTTATCAAGTATGTATGCAAAGATATTGGTTAAGTTTGCTTCATTTTCAAGAACATTTTTTTCTCACTACGGCGAGGCTACGTGCGTAAGGAGAGAAACACTTAAATTTTTGTGCAATCTATGATTCGAGAGTAAGACTTATGTCTAGTTAAACTAAACGAATATATTAAAAAAATAAGATATACAAGTATATAAAAAACATTTCAAATTCATTTTGTGTTGAGGTGTACTGTTTCTCTTCAGGTTGCTATTTTCAATGATGATTTTAGTTTATGGAGTTTCTTCGGTTCTATTCTAATCATAACGACAACAGTGTATTTGCTTCTCGCTCAAGATGAGCGAAATAAAAAGTAGTTATTTGTTTCCAACTTATTTAATCCTGCCTGTTAAATGTAGTATCGTTTGTTTTACTTTTCAGGCTGATGTTTGCTTTTAAAGTTTGTAGTGTAGTTTTTTTTGTGCGTGACTAGTATTTCTAGATATCGTCTCTTTCCTGCTTGGAAAATTGTTTTACCCGCTTATCATAAGTTTTTGGTTTCATGGATTTTTTTAGTGTCAACGTATTGTTTTGATTAAAAAGCGATCTTATTTTAGAAATGTGAGAAAGCTGTGCTGAGGATTTTTTTTTGTAATTCAAACTCGACAGTTATTAGCTAGAAAGCATAAGCGATTCTTTAGGTTTATTCTTCAAACTTACAAGTATTGGTGAAGGTGTGTATGTTCAAAAACCTTTATCTCAGCACAATCATGTTGTTGAAGAATTAAATTTTGCTATTTTTTTCATTTCGTAGAGTTTTTAGTTTAGAAGTTTGTTATTTTCCGAAAAAATTGTAGTGTGACAACTATATAGTTCTAGCTTTGTCTCCTGAATTGAAATGGTATTGGTATTGTTAACTCTTCTGCGGTAGACGAATTTTTAATTCGTTCCTCTGCAAAGAACATATATTCAAATTTCGGAGCAACTGAAAATGTTCAAGAATGAGTCACATGAAATAATGAGAATCCTATCTTTCAAAAGTGAAGCAAGCAAGTCGTGGAAAACACAATATGGATAGTAGTCGCAATATTTAGAAAGTTATCTCACTATTTTGTTCTTGAGCATCAGCGTACTTTTAAAACACTTTGTAATGCAAATCTACTTTTATTCTTTTGCTCATTTCAAGTTTTTGCACGGATTATTTGAAAAAAAATAGCGAATTAGTTTTTGAAATGATGTGATCAATTGAGTTCTTGATGGACGTACCAGTGAGGAAAGCGTTGGAATATCGAGAATGAAATTCTTTTTGATGCCTTCGAGCCAATGCTTTCAATTCGAAAAACCTGTATAATGATACATGATAGTGTTTCACTTAGAAGTGATAGTTTGTACCATATTTTGTAACGTCTACGAATAGAATAGAATATTTTGGCAAACAACGAGTTTCCGTTAGAATAATTTAAGCAAGATCCCTTATTCACGTGATACATACCTATCAAGGCCCCGCCGGGGAATTTGTTGCTCTGAAAATGAAAATAAAGCAGCTTTCGTTTGTTGAATCATTCATATTTTATCATGCATCTATGATTGTAATTCTTTTACTTTTGGGAAAAACAATTGTTGCTTTTGTCAAAAATATTATACGAAAATTTCGGTTTTTTTCAATTTTGAAATTGAAGATAATTTAACTTATTTGCACCTTGTAAGTATGTGTTTGGTTGATTGCGTATTTTAGGGTGAAAGCTGCAACAACTGATTTCTTCTTCGCGACTATATGAAAACAAAAGTTTGAAGATATTAATTAGCATAACTTGTCTGAAAAAGTTAATGCACAAACTGAGATATTTCCAGTTTTCTAGTATATGCTGCAATATACTCCTATACTGGCATGAAGTAAATAAAGAATCAAGGCATTCGTATATTCAAACATTTGATTGCGGTATTTTTCCAATAATTCCTCTCTTGTCGTGCGTTCTAACTTAATTTGTTTCAATATTTTCTGCAAAGAGAATCATTTATCGGCACGCAAATGTTTTATTGTAAAAAGACTACTCTTACATTTATCTAGCTAGATCTCTACCATGACTATATCATATTACGAATATGAAATGCACGATTTTGTATTTTTTTTCCCTTTATCTTTTCCTTCTTTCAAACAGTAAGTGTTTTGCCTACAACATTGCTTGCATGAAAAAGCAGTCATAGAATTCCTGTTTCACCAAGCAAAGCTCTTCTTGAAAACAAAATCTTATCTTTCAAAAACACGACTTTCTCGGTCGCTCACTAAGCATATTGGTAAGGTTTAGAAGAGAATGAAGATAAAAGAAGTAAAAAAAAAGATTCATGTAATACAAAATGGCTCGTTTCTTAACAGAGCGTAAATAAAGGTGTGAATTACTTGAGGATCTCGATATTTCGATTTTAAATAAGAAAAACAACGCTTTCCAGTGGTACTCTGAATAATCATTGCCACAATACAATCATTAGCAACATTTTTAAAAGCTTATAATTTTGCTAATTAAAAATTATCCTTTCTTATTCAGATAGAATGGTCTTCCACAGCAAGGACAATACGTCATGTTTCAAGTTGTTCCGTTACTTTAAAGTAGGCGAAAATTTAGCAATGTTATTGGTAGCAAACTATATGAAACTATGTTAAAATTTAGAATTTTTGTCCTCAGCTCTCTTTCGCAAGTAATAGCTAATACATACTTTTTCAGCTTCTGAAAAACGGAAAGGCTTAGAATTAGAGGTGGTAACTGATTCTTGGTTCTGTTGTGTATCTTTATTTCTGCTTTTCCCATTGATTAAACAAAGCACAACGCGGTATTTTTGCTATGAGTACTTCATTTTACATTGCAAAAACTTTCTACCTGTTTTTATTTGGTCATAAGCTTTTGAAATTATCTACCATGCAAGATATGTAAAAGATTCTAGAGATTAAATTTTTACCTGTCTTGTTTTAAAGCATGTACCCTCAGCTTTTGCTCACGCCTCTCAGCAAGCAAATACGATGCCTGTTATAGCGTAGATAAAAAAAGAAAGGGATAATCTTATAATTTTAGTGCTAACTCACAAGGTAATTCCAGGGGAAATGAACAGAACAAGTAGAAAAGTTCCGGTAAGTGAAAATTCGTATTTCAATGTGGTCGTTTTTCAATGTGGCTTTGTATTCAACAGCTATTTTGTTAAAGGCAATACTGCTTTGCAATTATGTTGCTTGCTTAGCTAATATGGAACCATTTTAATTGAAAATTCAATAGACAGCCAGAAAGAAACAAAGAAGTATTTTTGACAGTGGACCTTGCTAACACATGGTTGAAAAGAGCATTGGCTTCGTTGTATCCGTATATTTTGCATCTGTCTTCGTCGAATGACATCCTGTATAGTGACAACTGAGCCAATTTATTGCTCTATTCTACCCTATAGTAAACAGTATCTGCTGTGTTCGCATTGCATACGTTTTCTATTAACTTTCGTTACCATAGGACATTGCAAAGACAAAAAAAACCTTTTTTCCATACCAAACTTGTCTATTTATGTCGTACCGTAGTGGCCAATCTCTCTAAGCGTTCTTCTGGGGTTTCGCATAATCTCTGCGAATAAAACAAAAAGCAACGTAAAACGTTCGTTCCGTTAGAGTGAGTTGTTTTTTTAGAATGCTTATAGTCTAGCCATTTTGCATGCGACAGCTTTATTTATCTCATACAACTGCATACCTCAGGGTGCGCGTTCAACAACTTTTCTGTCGATTCTGGCAATGTTGGCTTAAATGTCATATCTGCATTCTAAAATAAATGAAGAAATGTTAAGCTTAATTATTATGCAACTAAAATGTGAATGTGCTATACAGCCAATTCGTTTCTTGAATATTTCAAAAAATTTCACAAATAATGAGAAAATATTACTGCAACATCTTAGAGATCCTACTAGTTGTAGGCCAGGTGTTGTACACTATTCTATCACAAAGTGTGTAAGAATCATACCAATTGGTCATGTAGTAATTGTAGTCTTCGATCTCGTCCAAGTTGAAATATTTCCATCCTGCAGTAAGTCAGATAAGCGTATATTTGTTTACACTTCATCCACATGCAAAACGCATGTCTTCCTAATTGTGATATAAAAGGTAGACAAATAAATACGAATCATTGTTCAAATTAAAAGTATTAATCAATTTCACACTTTTTATCAGCTGCTCTTTCAAAAACAAAAAAATCTATCCACTTTAGCAATATCAATAGTTGTGTATTCTCAAAAGTTTGTTTATTCCTTCTAAGTCTTGACAACTAGCCAAGATATAGCAAACCTGCTTATAAAATTGTCCACATCCTTTTGTTTTTCTGCATTCGAATAATTTAATTCGTCTGAATAGTCGTGTACACAAGCGTAAGACATTTGATTCGTAAATTCTTTCTAAATAGAATGGAATTAGAGGCTCAATCCATTGCTGCTACTCCATCCCCCCTTATTTGTACAGATTATGTAAAAATAGCGTCATTCCATATTGAACGATGATTCAAATACAAAATTCAACCGAACACATTTTGTCCAAGCTATAGTAAAAATTTCATAAAGTAACAATTCGTACATGAGTTGGTGTAGTGTTTTTCTGCTATAGCCTCATATGACTGGTTTTGTTTTTTTATTCGATCTTTTTCTAGCAACCGAAATTCTACGGGTAAGCATTCTAAAGTATTCTGCTCCCGTTTTCTTTCCATTAAGCGCTGGCTTCCTGAGGAAATTTGAGGTTGAAATGTATGGTGCAACTCTTTCTCCTCTTCCGTCTGAAATATGATAAAAAAATATAATAGATGCAACCCCGAGCAACACGATTCCTATCTGTTGTATATGAATCTCTATGTTTCAGACAATAGGATATTATAGTTTATGTTCATAAGTTTATTGATTTGTGAATTATGAATTTTGCATTGGTTTACCCTTTTTCTTTCCAGATATTCCGCTACGAATGCCAGTTTTTTTGATTGGGATATTTCAACCTATATATGAAATAAATCAAGCAACAGTAAAAATTTATTCAAATTGTCAAGTTTTTAAAAATTTTTTTAATGAAAAAACTTGTCAGCAAAACAAAACAAGTTTATCAATTTATGATTTTACCCTCTCAAGGAAAGAGGGGCCATCCCAATTTTTCGTTTGCTTTACAAAACGCTGAAGTTAAGTTCCAACACACAAATTCAGCATTTGAATTACGTCTGGTTTTTGTGAAAATTGGATTTTTAAATTGCCATAAAAAATTACAATAAATGTAGAAGTGTTTTTGAAAGCCTTCTTTTTATTTGTTTTCTACCTGTGGCTTGAAAGGGTATTTGCATAGTTCTAGTATATCAAGAAATTCCTTTGACCTATCTCGGAATAAACGGCGCTCTTCTATGATAAAATAAAAAACTTTTCATACTATCAAGTTAGATATAGGATAGAAATCAGCACTTTGCATAAATCCATTTGTGGAGAAACTTTCTTTGCATTCTTTTAAATGCGAGGACCTGCATCTTTAAAAAGACTTTCATACCGAGGCACTTCACTTTTGTTCTCATGCGGAACCCTACGCCATAACATGAAAAAAACTTGGTATTTTTATCTTGACCACGAAAACATCATACAAGGAATTTTCTATTTGCTCTAGCATAAAAAGTGTCACACTTCAATAATGGCGAAATTTAACAGGGTATAAACTTTTACGCCATTTTGCATTGAAATTGCATTATCATCAAGTCAATTCAATAAAATTGTTAATCAGGAATAACTTGTAAATTACGTGTTCAAAAAAACCGCAGAATATTCAGCAGTACCCTTAAGCAGGCTAAATACAATACTTTGTTACCACACTGCAAATCTTACCTCTCATGGTTGGTAGCTTGAGCCTGGATTTCATATTTTCCTTCAGTAGAACCTGGATAAATTTTCTCACTGTCACAGTCTGCCACGTTCTGCAAAAAGACACTTTCAATGTGTCATTAACGTTGTCGAAACATAGCCTTCGCATAGCGGATTTCAGAACACTGCGAGAATGCACCAGTGTCAATCAATTCAAAACAATCAGAAAATAAGTGTTGAATGTATTCGTAATATACGTACGGCAGTAATTGTTTTTCTAGATGGAATGTTGCACAAGTTGCCATGGTCGCTTACCTCGTGTTTCCTATAACAAAACAGTAAAAAATTACGTGCAAAACATATTTTTTTTTAAAAGAGATGCTTCATGTAAAACGTACACGCCTTTCTTCTTTAATGGAAAGGCATTAAAACCTCCATGTTGTTCAAAACGCATATTTCCATGGTACGTAGAAGATACGCCATCCTTGCGCGAATCTTCTGTGTAGTCGTTTTCACCTCTAATTCCCTTATATTTGGAAGCATAAGTTTTTACGAATAGACTCATTTTATGAGATTTCTTTCATACTTATATGTGGGGAAGTTTTCTTCAAAAAAAATTTCATTTGCTGTTGAATTTAAATGATTGGAAATACAGCTCATTAATTCTTGTGCTTAGCCATTCAAAAATGGTTTCAATAGTCCACGAGATCTAAAAGTTAATTATAATCATATTATATGCATTTATCTAGTTAAAAAACTAACTGAAAACTCTAGCAGTCTTGGTTTGGATTTGTAATTTTGAAGCATAATTATGACATGGTAGAACAAAGTACATTGTAGGGTATCTATATTTGCGAATTCGACGAACTATAGAGAATGTATACACTATCTTTTTTATTCAATGAAACCAAAAGCAAAACAAAATTTTGAGCACAAAATGCCTTTGAAAATAGTTTTTTGGATACCTTGGGACAAATGTTTTTGTCAATTTTAGAGCGAATAAATAGAGTTCATCATTTTGTGTTAATTCATCCTTATCATGTAAAAAAATACTGTCACATTTTATTGTCTTGCTTGATACTATCATGCAATATTCGGTAACATTTTTTTGATGCTGAGCATACTCATTATTCTAATTTATGCGTTTTTCCAATTCTTTGTTTTGTCGACTAAAATAACAGCTTTTTGCACCAGTACAAGTTAGAAAAAAGGATGAACGCTTTGCTTGTCATCATGCATCAGAATAATAAAGACCTTAAACAGGGAAAATTCCACCTATGAACCTAACATTTACTGCTGATGTATATAACAAGCAGTGCATTCATTTGCTAGTCAAGCTCTTTTGAATTTTTTGGAACTATAAACATTAGGAAATTGAACGGGTTAGTCATTCTTTTCATAGAGTTTGTAAGCAATTCAAAATCATATATATTTTTAGATCTTGGCACCCAAGCCTCATTGAAATTTTGTTCGTCATGTAACATCTATCACACTGCTATCAAATAAACTTAAAAAACTAGAAATAAAAAATTTTCATGAGATCTACATATTGAATGGGATTTTTTCAATGATTGAAGAATGATTTTGTCAGGTCAGATTTATGGTATATACTGTTCACTTTACACAACACTTCATCACATTATGATAATTTTGTTAGTATCCGAAAAAAAGTATTTTTACTATAAAAATGCAATGCAAGATGCATTTAAAAGGTGTGAACCCCAAACAGAAGGCTTCTTATGACTTCTGATTCTAGTTTAAATTTTTTGGAAAATTTTATTTAGCTGGGAGCATATTCTCCATAAAATGATAAGAGGTAAATTCGATTGTGACATGTCATGTATATAAATTGCTTGGACAGTAAGATTGGAGCTTTGTAGGTTGAAAAAAATTAATGGGACAGTAATTACTTAATTTGCTAAAGATTACTCCTCCAACATTAATGAGGTCAAGTTTGACAAAAGCTGTAGAAGTAAATGCCTGATTATTTATTTTACTTGAAGATGATTGTTGTAATCTATAAAAAGCAGTATTTACATATTTTGAGAGAACTACATCGATGCAGCAAGGAAATACTTTTGTGCCCCTCTAGCAATTACTCATGCATAGTGAAACGAATACTTGAAGTTTAATGTTTTCATTGAAACAAGAAATGCCTCATGAATTACAACAATAATGGCATTAGATATATCTATGTTAAAATTACATCTCTGTTTTGTTCTGACATCGGCGTGTCATAGCTCTATCATCATTCTTATACATTGCGTTAGATTGTTGTCAAAAACCAAATTGTGGAACTAGAATACCCTGAAATTGTTCGGGTGATGTGGAACAGTAATTGCAAAGTTTACAGCAACGTCTAGAAGATTTTTCTCGAAATGAGATATTTCCCAGAGTTTTACTCTAAAATCCTCAATAAACGCATCGCTAGATAAATTTAACATTTTGGAACCTAAGCAAAATGAGAAGTCTAATTTTTTGTAATATGTCTACCATATTTATATTACCTAGAGCGTACAGTACAACTTTCACACAACTTATTGGGTGTTCCTTTTCAATAGGACAAGGGCCATCATAACGATTTCTGAAATTGCTCTACTATTAGTAGTTCGATTGAAAATGACATGGTGTCACCTCCGAATTGAATTTTTTCCTATTGTTGCACCTAGATTGGAAAAATTTGTTGTCTCAGCAATGCTTGATACATGATTTGGTATATTCCACACGATAAGGAAAACTTGAGGAGTTTTAGTAGAATTATGTTCTGTTATTGATAAGGCTAAGAAAATTATTTCACATCAAAAACTACATGGAATTCAAAAGTGCGCAGTGTCAACCCACCAAAAGATTCAGTATTAAAAGGAGCTCCTGCAAAAAAGAATTGAAAAGAGTGGATTCTTTCCGTTAATATATTGAAACTCGTCGTAAATTGCACACCTGACCAGCTTAACGAAGGAAGTAAGCTTGTATCACCACAACCTTTACCATAATGCTGACTGGGAAGAGCTGATACTGCTGCACTTGTTTTACAAGCTTCTTTGTGAAATCCTGTTATATTTCAAGTTAGTAATTTATTTACCTTACTCCTTTAAGAAGTCTCTTACCGATACCATCCAAATTGAAATCACCAAAAACCAATTCTTTTTGAACGGTGACTTGCAAAATTGCAAAAACAAAAATGATGTTAGGTGTACTTTTTAAAATATTCATTAGGGTATGGTAACAAACGGAAATATCATGGTATTAATTGCTCTTATTGCTGTTTCATTATTTTTTCGGCTATAATCTATTTTATCATGCACTTATTGGTAACAACCTAGCGTTGTACATACATACAGTCTCTCTCGTTGAGATTACCTGTAGTAATTTTCAAGTTGTATGGTTTTAGCAAGACTCGTGACAAATTAAGAAAAGCATTGTTACTAATCATTGAATTGCTTCAAGCGTTTTCTATTGCTCATACAAGAAAAGAGTGGCACGGGTGAGGACGAGCGTGTTTAGATCATTACAAAAAAATCAATCTCTCAAAGGAACCTGCAGTAAAACCAGCCAATATTTCTTAGTAAAAAAGACAATTAAATTCAATCTCATGTTGATTATAATTTTCGTCCGAAAATTTAGTTCTTATGAAAGGTTCATACGCTCTTATGGCGTAAATTAGTTATACTGAAAAAAATAAATTTGACAATCAATCTTTAACCCATAAAGACCTCAAAAAAATGAAATAATATAATCAAGCCATGCTTAATAAAATGCTTGTTATCTTTTGGCATGCATTACAGACTCTTAGTCGCATACTGCTGAACATTCTAATGCTCAGAATGAGCAAATAAAACGAAAAGATGCCCGCAAGCTTAGTAATATTCAAAGTCGTTATATAAATAGCCAATAAAAGCAAGCACCTTCTGTGTTTTCATATGAAAAAAAATTCAGCATTTAGCTGCATATGTATTTCATTTGCTGATGTACTGCATCCTCAAATTCAATACCCGTATAGCAAGTGGCTGAGAATTACTGCAACACTCCGCGAGCTCAGCCTAAAGCAAACTTGTCCGTTTCGTAAACAAAAAAACATATGATTAGACAGAATTATTTGAATGAATTCATCGAAAAAAAGCGTGATTCGAAAATAATACAAAAGTTTACTTGATCTCTACCGTGGTTTACATTAATTGGAATATATTGTATGGTCTCACTATGTAAATCCCTTCATGTTTCTAACGTTGGTAGTATTTGTTTTAACCGGCGATTTAAAACATGGATAACGCTGCATCAATGCAAAAAACAAGTAAAAGAAAAAAATTCGTTTCTTTTTCACTGCATGGAGCATCTACACAGAAGACATTCGAACTTCACAATTGACCATTGACATATTTGCCATTATGACTACCCAAGGTGAGAGTTCAACAAAGCGGATCATGCCTAATTTAACTGTGCTTGCAATCATAATTTATGGTCATCAAATATAAAAATGTCCAAGATCTTTACTTCCAATTTTAAAATCTATAACAAAGACGTCACATCATGAATACATTTGATGTTATTCCTGCTATCATTGCTGGGCAATCCAAACCTCTGGGCGCATTGACGTTCTCTGATCATATTCTATTGCATCGGAAAAAGATTTTCAATGTAATAACCACCATAAACCATTCATATCTTTTACTAGCAATAGTCACCACAATTTCAGCTTCTTTATTTTGTACGCTAACTATAGTGTTCGGAGATCATTACCGTACATCCTCAGGAATAGTCAATGCGTGCATCAACGAGAAACGGTTATTCAGTAGCATAAAGGAAGATTTGTTAGCAGTGAAGAGTTTAGGCCACTTCACATGCAAAGCTTCAATATCAGCTACTACACTGGAAAAAGCTTCGGGTTGCCTGACTGCAGCAGCTTCACGATCAATTGAAAATCTTCAAAACATGTTTAGAAAATATTGTACAGTAGGGAATTTTCAATCACAAAATACTGACGTGACTTGTTTCTCTAGGGCTTTAATGTCCCCGCAGACCTCAATTTATAATGTGATCATTAATCAAAGGGAAATATTTTGCAGTGATCGAATATTCGATCAGTTGAGTGCAATATTTTTCTCTGGAGGCAAAGAAGATTACTGTCCTAAATTAAATGAACTTTGGTTAAAACTCCAGCGTATTGTATCAACATTAGAATCACAAGAGCTCTTGCTTCGGCAATTTGGAAGCGCTGCAATGGCAGAAGCCTCAAGAGACTTACTGCGGCTGGTTGAAAGCACCATTTCCCTGTTTTTCCCAATACTTGCATCAATAACATTTAACTTCGCCCTTATATTTCTTGCTCGTAAGAAATGCATTAGGGTGACATTTTGAACAAAGACTAATCATTGGATTTTATCGTTTAGCAAAATTTTGTATTTTTCTCTCCAAAAATGAGGGATTTGCTCACTTTTTGCTTTGAATATGTTTTGCTAAAAAATTTCATTACTTTCACTATAATTATACTTCAGGTACGCTCAAGACTACTTTTCTACAGTGTCAACGCGACTTACACAATAACGGTGAAGAGTTACAAAATTCAATTCACGATCTTGGCTACATAATGTTATCAGTATGCAAAGATCGAAATATTCCTCGACTCTACGCCATGTCTGGGGTCTCAGCCATACTTCTTGCAACAGATAGTCTTTCCGACAATCAGCGAAAAATAGTAAAGCTAATAGAAATTGCTGTGGTTGACTTGTTGAAGAGTCAAACTTACACTGTAGACTACATTAAATCCGAGGCCCAGTTAGTGCTCCTTAAGGTTCGTGAAGAATATGTTTTGCACAAGCTAGAAATCACTGCAAGTTTGTTAGCTACTTATTAACTGGCTTAACTTTATGCATCTCATCTCATTGCAGTCAACTCCAGTACCTTTCAACATTCGTTGCTGCATTGAAGATTGTATGAAACGCTTTAAATCTCGGGCTATTGAAAAACACCTTCAATTAAGCTGCATTTTTGCTGATTCTTGCCCAACACTTCTTATTGCTGACAGGGAAAAGATAAAGACTATATTTGTAAAAGTAAGTTAGAGTGTAATATCCTTGATGAAATATATAGCCAATAAGTTTGTATGATATAAATGGATTTTAGCGCTGTTACAAAGAACAAGTGTGAACAGGGTGCCATGGGTTCTAACATAAATATTCATTAAACACCGCTTAACACAGGCAATTGCGTCTGCAATAGATCGTACAAGGGAGCCGAATAAAAGTGTTGATATTTATGTCACAGGGCAACAGTCTCAAGGTAAAGAAGACGCAGGTTTGCTACATGCCAATGCAGCAAACCAAGAAACAAAAGCTTCGCTGTGTAATGTATCATTTCAGGCAAGTTTTCTTTCTTTAATGGTATGATTTGTTGTGGTAGCATTTACTAAAAAAGCATGTAACCTGTTGCGCTTAGCAGATTTCGGATCAAGGCATCCCCATAGGAACAATAACAGAAGCGATGTCAATGGTTGAAGCATTTAAACAAAGGTAGTAAATAATCTTTTGTGTGAACTAAATAAACTGTCCCAATTTATGAAAACAGATTACGTAGTGTTGCCTCTAAAAGGGACGCTCCCCAATTTATGGCGAAATTTATAAAATGTAGCGTTACATTGTTGGCGCGTAAGACTTTAGCATACTTTTAAAATGACACTCAGCAGTCATTGTTCATATGATACAGAAATATTAGACAAATTCTAAACTGCTTTATTGCAAAAACAGGAAAGGTGAAGGCCTACGAATTTTGGTAATACAACGACTGTGTGAATTGCTCGGTTCAAAGCTAGAGATATTATCAAAATCATCGTCCGGAAGTATTCTATCTTTTACGATACAATGCCACGCGCGTTTTTCTATTGGCGATTTTCATCAAGATCTCTCTAATGTGGATATGAAGAGTTTTCAGATACTTACATTTGGTTTAACATTTCAATCTAAGCGATTTTTGAACTACTTTTGCAAGGATATTGGCATCCATCTCGTGCATTGTCCTTGTCTCTATGATGTCAAAATGCGCTACAATAATGTAAGATTGTCTTTGGTAGCTTACGTTAAGATTCTAACTTCATTGAGGAAATAACAGCAGAACCTCAAAGCTCATTTAAGATCGCGTGCGTGCAGAATATGAAATCTACTATAGCTCTTATATTAGGCGACTTTGTTGCTGTACAACGAGATGACTGCGAAATGACGGATAGTATCGGAGCTTCCGTCATTTTTTCTGAAATAAAGGATGCACAAGAATATAAAGACCGCTGGGAAACATTAGAAGTGTTTGTAATATCACTACAAGATCAAAAAGGATATCTCCAAGACATGTTGAAAAAAAGTACCTCCGAACCAATTGTAATGGGGAAAAAAATTCGAGAAGAAAAGTCACATTTCAGTTCAGAAGCAGAAAAAACACACCATATGACGTTAGAATAGTACTCATCTATCCAATTTCTTTCAAAATTTTAGCAGGACATGAAATTGCATGTCACTTCTATCAGCATGACAGTGGTTTTCTTACTAGTGTTTAAAACAAACAAAAACACTGCGCCTAAATAAAATGGCTGCATCTAGTTATTTGAAATGAAAATAAAAAATCCTTCGATACAGCGCACTACTATTTTGTACAAAACAGGTTATACGAACCGTTACATTCCCAAGAGCTTGTAGAAATAGTTGTGCGTGCAATCAAGCGCCATCACCTGCGGCGTAAGGCCTCACTCGAAAGGTTGGAACAGCAGCAAGCTAAATACTTTTCGTTTCGTCCTACCCAATGCATGCAATTAAGCTTTGGTTCGATAGTATCCTCGACCAACTCATTCTTTGCGGATTTTAATTTTGCTATTAGAGAAAATAAATGTCTTGAAGGAATACAGCCCCTATCTAATATAAATCGGCATTTTTCTCGTATTGGCGATCTAGACGATGCAAAGCAACAATCAAGAGAGGAGTTGTTAAACTTCATGAAGAATCATGCAGCTCTAGCTTCTCCTGGCCATAGGCATTCTTCGCTAGGTTTTAGTAAGTTTCTGTATATGGAATTCTCCATTTTAATTAGCATTCATTGAAATATATAGTAGTGGAAACTAAAATACTTTAAAAAAATATGACACCTAAAAACCTTCGAATTCATCCCATTCCTAAAATAATTCTAAACTCTGTTCATGGCGGGTAAATTCTTTACTTACAATTTAGTTAATTTAGTAAAAAATACTTGTAACCCACAAACATTGCCATGCCTGGGAAATTGTGAAGATAAAATTCGGACAGTTACACAAAATAAAATATGCGCAGTAGATTCCACTAGTCATCACATTCATAGCAAAGAAAACGTTAAAAATGGTCGCTTTGTTTGTAAAATTTGTTTTGCTCTTTTTAATATTTGGTCCTAACAACATTACATTAATTGAGAGTATATACGTATCATGGGCAACTTAGAAATTATAAATACAATGTCATACTTTAATTTTTGGGATGTATCTCATATTCTTTTCTATATAGGAGGAAGTTTCAATACATTATCGCAACATGACCGTCCTATTGATGGATTCAAGACTACATCGTCAGTTCCTGTTAATGCAGAAGTAATAAAATCGCATGCCAGTAAAAATCTGTCAAAAAAAACCGCTGAGATCGAGCATCCAGAAGCTAAATTATTTACAGCGTCGGAGCAAATATTGGCATTTTTTCCGTTCTTACAAGTCATGCCAGCCAAACTTATCCCTGCAGCAAATTTAGTTTTGACAGCGCTAGAAAAATCTAGTGGGTCACTCATAGTCCAAGCAGTAGCAAATAGTTGTCTCGAAAAAGTACGTAAAGAAAGGGGAACTGCGTAGAGCTTATATTGTGTGTGCTAACATACTTAAGTAGATATTTGTCAATGAAACCGTAGATGGTATTCTTTTGATCAGCATAGGTTTTTTGAAATAAGAATTGAACATTTTATTATTATATAATTTTTTTTAATGCCTGGAGAACAACAGGAAGTTGGTATAAGATATGTACCCCTTTCCAATGTTGCTTGTGTGAACGAATTCATATTTCCAATACATTTTCCGTGGGTCCTCAATTTCAAAAGTCTGAAGCAAACTCACAACGAAACGAATTTTGGTTTTTTAATTATTCCACTTGTTTAGTATAATGAGAACACCCTTTTATTTCCATTTCAAAAGGAAGAAGAGGATGAAGCAGATCAGCAAATGGACATGTACTATTATTATCGAAAAGTGCTACCGCTTTGTGAAATTTTAAAAATTATTAAAAAATATGAACAAGATCGGCAGGAAACTTGCGAACTGAAGAAAAGCTGCATAGATTCTCCAATTCAGCAAGTTCATGGCAACAGAAACAATGGTAAACAAAATCACAAGAGAACATAAGGAACGTAATTTGGTTGAAAAATATTTAAAGAGTTGGGTACACTAACATTTTAATGCTTTGGATTTGTAACAGTTTAGTCTTGTAATAAAAACCAAGGATATAAAACTGCTATGTTGGTCATTTTTTGCAGACAACCAAGGAAAAATTAAAAGAAACATACAGCGTCAAATGGAATTCACCTCTTTTCAAGAAGAACCTTTTCAAGTGAGCTTTTGATCCTTTCTCCTGTATTAACACGCATTGGAACGGTAACAAGTGGCGTTATCATGCTAATTTATCAGTTGCAATAATGTAAGAAGAAAAGTATGTAATAGTTTAGCACAAACACAATATCACTTTGCTAGTAGAACTTCAAAAATATCACAACACGGTCTCCTAGAAGATTACCACTTATTTTATCTGAGAAGAATGGCTCTCAATCTTCAAGTACAGTAGAACATCCTGAAAGAATTGATTCTTGGTTATCGTGGCGTACTGATCTCTTTCTTTTTTCGGAAAGCGAGCTTATACTTAAAGCAAGGTAATTTAAAATTACGCTGTTTAATTTTGTGGACGCACAGACTAGTGTAATTTAAGCTAAACAACAGCAATTTCCTCACTGCTTTCATACTTTATAATTTTTATAGGGATTTACTTTATTATTCAGCGAATAAAATAGGATCTCACTTTAAAAGCGAAGAACTGCTAAAATTTGCTTTTACAATAGCCACAAATTATAAAGCTGAAGTTCCTTTTCATAATTTTTATCATGCTGTTGCTGTTGCTCAAGTAAGATGCTGCTTCCTTCATTGCATATTCAATGTACCCATTTACCTTTTTACCCTAAAGTGCGCATAAATCACTAATATTATAAGCTTTTCAGAATTTTATGATCTTTTAAGTACTCCGTAAATTTTATCTTCCTTTCTCGACACTCTGGTTTATTATCATGTATCATTTTTTGTGCAGGCACTAATGTTGCTACAATCATCTCGCAGTTTTCAGAGTATTTTTGATAGTCAGGATCTTTTATTAATGAGCATTGCTGCATTTGGACATGATATTTTACATCCAGGAATAAATAACAAATTTCTCAATTCCTCTGAAAGGTGAGGGGAAAATTATTGAATGCAGCCTGGTTAACAACTTTTGATCACTATAAAACCGTTTGCCAACTAGGAGAGCGTTTTTATTGTTTTCTATAATTAACATACGCTGTTTTTGCTTACATAGCTTTCTGTCCCATTTCTACAACGACATATCAGTTTTGGAAAACTATCATGCATCCACACTATTGAGACTTCTACGGTTAGGTCAAGATTTAAGAAAAACTTCTTATTCTTTCGGTGAACTCTAGTAGAAAACTGTTTAGGGACTTCAATGTCACTTTGTAATAACTCTAAGTCGCGAGTATAACAAACTGTTGCTTGCGCTGCATAACCAGAGATAAAAGTAACTTCAAATCATTATCTGACTTTACTCAAGAAAGTTCAAAAAGACAAAGAATTGTTGCAGCTATATTGTCAACTGATATGGCTAAGCACTTTGAAATTGTGAAGAAATTAGACCAACTTATTGTAACTTATAAAATCAATCCAGCAAAGAATTCGACGTCATCAGAGATGGTTGATTGCTTTGACTTTTCAAATTTTTCGGAGAAAAGTTTCTTAGAGGGATGCTTGCTACATTGCGCTGACATTGCTAATCCACTGCTCGACTTCAACATTTCAAAAAAGTGGGCATTAAGAATTGCCATCGAAATGCACAATCAGGTAGTTTCATGCTTTGTGCCGCCTGCTGTATCTTTGCTAAATTTAATACAAAAGATGAATGAAACTTCTCTAGAAAGATATTTTTCTGCACTTGCAATATGAAATATAACTTTTAGCAGCATCAAAACATTGGATTCTACGTCTTGCCATACTTTTTTATTAAATTGTAATCATGTAAAACTAGATATGTTCTGTATCCCAGTTACATAAACTTATACTAGAATGCTTTATCTTGTGTGCTTGTGTTGCAATCATTATAGAACCTGCTTGAACAGAAATTGCTACTTCCCTTGCAAATGCCACTACTTCAAGAATTGAACAGCACTTCTATCGGAGCCTTTCAAATTGATTTTATTGGTAGCCAGCATTAGCTTCATTTCGCCATTATCTCCATTTAATTTGGTGGTAGTTGCACGTTTAAAATAGTACTCCTCAAAAGGAATATTTTAAAATAGCGATCAGTTAAAATTGATTTCACACTAATAAACCTTTTTTTGAACATTTCAGATTGTTTCTGCTTTCCTATTTTTAAAAAAGTCAAAATGTTAGCACCTGATGTTTTGACTGAAAGGTTAGAGAAGATGAAAAGCAATCGGTGAGTCAAATGATGTTTATTTTCAGATGAAAGTTAAAAAATGTAGTGCTTCATGCAAACAATCATAAAACTGTCATAAAGTGTAAATTTGTATGCTCCTTTTGTTTTTTTCAATAATAAAAGTATTACATCTATTTTATTTCATGAAACGTATCGTGGAAATTGTCACATTAACCTTATCTTAATTACATGTAACTTATGCAAAATCTTTATTTAACAACTCGTTAACATTTTCCAGAAGCAAATGGCTATCCTTTCGAGACAGAAACTGCTGTAAATCAACAAATTCTGTCACAAATGTTGAAAACAAGGCAAACTAAGCGTCTTAGTAGATAAGAAGTATAAGCTCATGTTTTCCGACTGAAATTCCATTTGTTAAAGTAAAGGTCAAACGAATTACTTGCCTGTGCGCAAGGTAGTCCGTAAAAACTTTTTTTGAAGTAGAACTATGACTTGCCTTAACATTGACTAATCCAATAAAGCCTGATTTATTTAAGATCGCAAGTCTTCTGTTGCTTGCAGTTTTTTGTATTCATCTTATTAACTTATTATATGTCTTTAAAAATCCTTGCCCTCGCCCACACAAGATTTTTTCTCATGCAAATGAATTAAGTCATGCGCTAACGTTCAGTAACATATGTTTACTAAAAAATACAGAAAAAATAGTCTTGATGCTAGCGTGTGTCATGTGGCCATAATACGAGAAACGCGTCTGTCTTCTTTTGTATTGCCTAGTCTACGATTCTAAACTTTTTGAGACAATTTCCGCGTCATTTCTCACAAAATTTGGTAGTAATTGCGACGACTTTGCGTTTATAAAACAACCTGCGTACTGATAGGTTCTCATTTCACTAAAAAAAACAATTTCACAGATGCAGAATCTGCTAATTGAACGATAGTCAATATTTGACATCATAGGATGCCGTTCACAAATATCACTAAACCTATAGAAAGTCGAAGAACTTTGTTACACATTAGGTACAATCATCCAAAACAGTACTGTAAACCATTCATCCTGGTCCTGTTGGTTGCATTGGTACCTATTTTGCATTCTGTCGTGCCATTTGAATTAAGGATTACGAGTTGAGAGTATTCTCTTCAGGATAACTTGCTGCGAGAGCAGTCGGGTATTTTTTAAGGATTGCTTGTTATATACTGGGATACTCATCGTAGATACAACGTATCCCATTGCGTTCATTCTTTGACTTGAATATTAAACTTCTACTCACAAAAATTATAAGTAGGAGGACTAGAGTCTCCAATTCTACAACCTCTCGAATAAGCTTGTTAGCAATTTCGAAACTTAAGGATATTGCCTGTCCTAAACAGACCCCTGCATATCTCTATTCAACCTTCGGGTAGTTCTGTCCTTGTTACTTAACAAGTTAAGGGTTATCTCTCCAGGATCGCAGGCTACTGTGCATTCAGTTCTATAATTCTAATAGATAGATTCGTGACAAACAGCACTCCTACCTCATTTAATTGCCACTCTCTCTCGCTAACGTCCATTTCATAACTAGATTTCAACCAACGCTCGATATTGCACGCTGCAGGGGTTCATGTGCTGAAAAGACAAGATTAAAAGAAAAGGAAAGCCATTTTGTTACACGACAACCAACCCTCCTACCTCGAAAAATAAATAAAAAGTATTCAGTATGAAATATTCTGAGATGTATGCCCTCTATCTCATTTAAGAAAAAGAGGAGTGCTATTCCTTGCTGATTTTGCAAACCTGTACATGTTTAGTTCATCGATACGGGCCATCTTATCGTTTGCACCGGTTCTACACGCTTTCAAACCATAAAACTTTCCTAAGATTCCTCGCTGCTTACTCTCGGAGTGCAGACTTTATTTACAAGTTTAACCATGCTTTTGATTTGGCTTTAAATGATAGTAGAAAGCAAGAGTATTGTAATTTCCTAGTATTACCAAGAAAAATCAATTTGAGAGTTTGTCACATTTGATACATAGAAAACAGTAAAAACCACAAATTCGTACGGTGTGTTTCAATTTTATATATTTTACTGTGAATTATAAAAAGATGTGATAAAAAAGGAAAACAACGTATAAAATTAGTTTTTAAGCAGTGGTAGTTGATTTTAAATAAAAATTATAGCATATGAGAGCCTCAGATATTCGGAGAGTAAAAATACCGCTTGAAAAGTTGCGCACGAATAGATAAGATCGCGTTACAACTTAAAATTTTTCGCTGTTTTATCGAGTAGAACAAGACATCAATTCAAAAAAACCATTCTTAGCAAGGAAAGATTTGCCTTTTCCTAATAGGGAAATGCAATCTACTATTGACAGGAAGTAGTATCCGTTGTTCTACAAAAATTTAACTATATTCGGAGATGCCAAAAAATTTAGTCCAATGAATGAAAAAGCAGCGACGGAGAAATTGTAATCAAGCCGTACGTGTACCACCGAGATATCTTTAGATATTGAGGCAAGTGTATGTGTACTCTCAACGAAGATTGTAACTTATGCTTCAATGACCGCTTGCTTGCCGTTAGGGTGCGCTCCGAGACAAGAACACTTGGTAAGCATACTGTGAGCTCCCTTGATCTCTTTTGAGATGAAGAATCTCCTTCATGATACTGGCTGTTGAGGTACTCAAGAACTTCAGAAAGTTTTTCAATAGAAATACTGTATTTCAGTACTTGTAATTAATATTTACATCATAGCTGTGTTTTACTGTAATTGGAAGCAATGCAAGTAATCTCAAAGAATTACCTATTCCGTTGAGTGCATGTGGGTAAAGATCTCGAACTTGTCTGGTTCTGCTCTTATTATGATTGGGTCATTTTACCTTTGAAGTGAGTCGGTAGTTTTTCCAAACGCTACGTACCCAATAAATTGCAGTTAAAGCACGCAGAGTATAACCTATTGACAAAATAACTTAAGGCATTAAGCTTGTACGATCTCTACGATGCAGAATGGCGACTTATCTGCTTCTCTTGATTCTTTTCTTAAATTTGTTGTTTGTGGATGCCCAGAAGCGTCCTCTTACATATGGAAGCGCTGTTAATATGATTCATGTTTCCACTTCCTACTGGTGAGTGCATATTTGCTACTCCTTATATATTTATTGCTTTGTTGTCAAATTAGTGCTGAAACTCGCTTCGCAGATCCCATTGTCTGCCTCAACTCTTCTTACCTTATATCCTTAAAAATAAGACTTTTTATAAACTCTACGGTTACAGACATCACGGTAAAAAAAATTTATCTTTCCTATGGCCATTTCTTTTTATTTAGGCTGAAGTCTTCTGAAGTTCAATGGGGAAGAGGAAGCGGTCAGCAAACCGTGGTAGGTGACATATCTACAATTTAATAGAAAGAAATTGACTCATGACAGGAGTTACGCTGGAGCTGGGATGAAAGAAAAATTTTTGCAGCTCCCCAGTATAGTTTTGTAGGGTATAATGCTAAGCGTCTAATTTCAGTGTGGATAGACTTTCACCGCATATTTGTGTTGTGTGGAACGAATTGTTTCTACTCCACTAACCTTGCATTTATTTTTGAATGAGACGTGAAAGAATTTCAAGTATGTTGGAATAAGTGCCGCGAGTTTTTCCATTTAATAGAACATTCACTTGTTGATGATGGCCACTTCTAGCCAGAAAATAACTTTGTGGATCTTCCAGAGTGAAGGAACGACTTTATTTGCATATTGTTATTTTACGAGTTCAATGATACTTGCCAGAAAATTTACTATTTAATTTATCATGTATTTACGCTATTTTTCAGACTGCTGTCGATAGTAGCGATGAGGCTTCTGAATTGTCTTCATTGTGGCGTATTAAAGAACCTCATGCATCGCGTAGAATTCCCTCAGGAACTCCTGTATTATGTGGTGAAACTGTTCGTCTAGAGCATGTTCAAACCCAGAAGAATTTGCATTCTCACCCAATCGCTTCTCCTTTAAGTGGGCAGCATGAAGTAAGTAGTAATCGTTTTCCCCCTCAGTAGCAAAGTGTGGCTTTATTAAACAAGGTTTTTTGAATCGAATGGATGATTTTCCTGAATCAAATTGCTTTTTGAGTGCCAAGCTTACGCTGTGAAAGTTTTAATTTTTTGTGTTGGAAGAGTTAGACCATTTGGTTTTTTTCAATTGAAGCTGCATTTTTCTCGTTGCTATTGTCATGAATGCAATTACAAAAGCTCGGTTTCCTTCCCCTTTGGTTTTATATTGCGGGTTTTACCTCTACTAGCTTTTGTATGAAGAACGTAACCGATTGTTCTGTTTTACTAGACTGTTGGGCTACTTTATTTCGTTATGACCCTATGTTTTTTTTAATTTATACCAAAAGCTTTGTTGGACGGTTGCTTTATTTTCGCGTTTTATTCTTTTTAAATATACCGCTATTTTCTTCTTTCTCGGCTTCATGTGATTGGTGTTTGAAATAGTGTATGCTTTCATCGTTTGCATTGTGTATGCATGTTTACGGATTAAAAATTCTTTTTCTTCCCCTTGAAATTTTTTTAGGTGAGCGCTTTCGGTATTGAGGGAAACGGTGATGAGAGTGATAACTTTATTGTCACGTGTGCTAAGAAGGCTGTCAACGAAACCCTTTATGCTGCGGAAAAATTTTCTTTACTTCATGCTGGATTAGGAGGTTATCTCAGTGCTTCCAAATCTAACAAGTGAGCAGTAAAGGGGCACATAGTTAGGGATCATGCATATCTCGCTGCCTTTGTTTATACTGTAGTACTGTGTTCATGCGAAGCTTTGTGAAATTGATTCATTTTTTCTGCTGCCCTTCTTCGATAAGTTGTATCTTTTTGACAATCTGCTGCACTAGCGCCATCGAATAGTGTGTGCTTGCTAATAGAGTCGTTGCGTTGCTTGTATGTATAAGTGGTGGCAGCGTCTTTATTATGGTTCCATGATCCTGCTTAGGTTCAATAATGGAAATTGCTATCGTTGTCCCATTGTGGGACATGTTGAAGTGGTGGTCACCCACAGTACTCCTTCGACTCCGCCTACATCTGCTTACTGGAAAGCTACAGGGGTAAGTCGCAGCAACGGTTTTTCATGAACTAGGTAAAAGAGAGAGAAAGCATGGAATTTGCCTTTTATTGAAAGGAAGCCGTAGTGATGGCTTTAAAGGAAATTAGGAAAAAGGTTTACAAAGGAAAAAGGTTTACAAAGCAAAAATGCAATGGCTGGGATACAAGAGGAGCATAGTGTGATCTCTTTTAACTCTAGGAAACAGTAGAAAAGTGGATGCAATGAAGCACTTCTAATTTAAAAAATCACTCGTAAGGAATATGTTCAGCCATGAGATTGATGCTGATGGAATTTACTTTGGGCATTGAAAAGCTTGAATAGATGTATCGAAGTTGTAGGATGCATTTACTCGCTGGGATTGGGATGGACTGTAGCATGTAAAACACTTGTATATTTTTACAGAGAAGAAGCCATTCAATAGAAATTCTGTGTTAGCGCATTCATATAGTAGGTGATGAAGATAAATGTGTGGCGCTTCGTTAATGCCCTCTGTTTGCATCATTGATAAAAGGCCTCATTATGACGGTTGATAATTTTATGGGAAAGGATAAAAACGTGTTTGGTTTTCTTTTTTGAATAAATACTCAGTGATGAAATTTCTATTTTGGGTTGTGGTAAACAACTACGATCTTGTGGATGTGTTTCTATTCCCGACACCCCCATTAAATGCATTTATTAGATTGCTTTGTTTCTGAAATTTGTGAATTGGAGATCACACTATACTTTTATTGTACTTCATTATCTTCATTGAATGCTTCAACTCATCAGTTGTTTTCTTGCTGTCATAGGGAATACTCTTGCTTAGAGGCGATTCTGATGAGACATCAAATTCTTCGTTTTCAGATGAGTTGTAATAGTATATAACTTTGAAACCACCGAACTAGAGATGAGGATTGTAAGGTATTTTCGTGCAACGACCGACTTCTACAAAATTTACCTTCATAATTTTTTCATTGCAATAAGGGACCAAACTTATCTATTTCGAAATGACTTAAATAGAAGTATTTCTTAGTTGTTTGTAGTAGTTTCCGTGTTTTTAATTACACCATCTTCAAAAGATGATTTTTATTTAGTTGGTCCGTTAGAGGTCGTGACAGGTCTCTTCGAAAGACATAACCTTGTGGCTTTGCCTTGTTTCCCTTTTTTGTTACCAAAAACTAGAATTGACTACTTGAAAGATATATTGGATTTGGGAGTTTTTTTCAAATAAATTTGTAGTCGTTGTGCAAATGGGATACTGTTTTACAATGGCTGTGAAGCATACTCTAACTGAGAAGATGCAAGGCACGCATTTTTGGACAAACACGGGAGAATGGATAGTGCGACACCAGAAGTAAACTTCACCTTGAAGCTTAAGTGAATGCCTTTACGTAAATGCATAAAATAAGAAAAATTGTAAATATGAGAGTCTTCATTTTTTAGTAGTATCCTATCCGGATGCTATCATTCAAAGATTCACGTAAAAAGCAAGAAGTTTCAGTGTATAACAATAACAAGTTCTTTTCTGAGAAAAGAACTTGGAAAAACTAGCCGGAAATATAGCGCCAAAACCCGTGTGCACAAGGAAGCACGTTCTGGTGTAATTCTTTAGCCACTTTATAACTTCTGCTGGCAACAATAAATAAATTAAGATCACTCAATGTTATTTCTGGAAACATTTTGATTTCTCCGTACAGAATGGAAATTACAACAAGCTCAGTGTTTTATGAAGTAGCGCAATGCCTCAGATAGTAGCTTACAATGTGACAAATCCTAGGATTAATGAAAGGAAAGACAATCATCTGAAGTGCTGAAACTTGCTAGGGATGGTCTCATAATACGGTTTAGATGGTTTGTCAATTTTATGGACATTACGAATGTTTCTAACGTGTAAGAAAATCAGTGCAAACTAGTTGAGGTACCTACATGTACACCGGCGCGATTAGATAGCAAAACAATTCACTTAACTCTGAGAGAGATAACCTAAGCAATTCGTATACTCAGCCGTACAATCAATGATACCAATGGCAGCTTAAGTTTCCACAAAAAAAATGCCGGGAAACTTCAAGCCTTACTTTCATTTTGTTTAGGTATTTTAGTTTCTCATAGCATTAACGGCAAACTCAATCGCTAACAAAAGTTCTATTAAGCAGGAATGAGCAAGCTCTTTTTTAGCTGCACCTAAAGATGTGTTTTTTATCTTACACAAAATTATGAAAGCCTCTGTTTTCTATTACTTTAATAGGATTTCCCAGGATACAAATAAAAGGAGCCAAAACAACGTGATAAGTTTTGATGTCAGCAAATTACTTCCGTCATCCACTTATGCGTATCTCCGCTATTTCACCTCTTTTCATTCCAAGGAAGAATATATTATTAAGATTACGGCAATATTTTCAAATACACGTTCTTACTTTTACTTCTAAACAGGCAGAAAACAAATAGAAAAGAGAAGCGTTTAAAAAAACAAAGAAAAATATGGGTGTTTGCCATAGAGAATATTAGGTTTACAGTATGCTGTCATTTGTGTGAAACTACGAACTAAGTATACGCTACTAATAAATATAAAATAGGGTCCACCAAAGGTAGTTACTCGGATTTTCATTCTTTGCCTTACTACAATTTGATCCTCGTAATCTCAGCTTAATGAAGTTCAGCCCTAAAAAATCGCTACCATCCATGAATTAACAAATTTAAATAAATTTTCATTTTTTAATCCGACTCATAGAGGCGTCGTATGTGCTGGATGGCTGTAGGTACACCGGTTACTGGGCAATATGGTGTTTCTGATATATAGGTAGAGATGCAGCGATAACAAAAAACATAGCCACTAGGAATGCATGCAGCATGTTGCCTTAAGCCTTGACACAACCCACAGATACGACAATCCTGAATTCATAAACACAACTTATAAACATATTCACGCCATAAAAAATGGTAAAACTGCAAGTAAAATGAGTTTGATTTATTTTTCTGAATCTGTCAAAGTTGATCTCTTCACAATTATAGCAAATATGACGCAAATAAATGGTAGATTATAGATAAAAGCAGAAAATATTCTTAACAAATATTGTCTTTTTGGAGAGCTACGAACGCATAACGAAAACAATGTTTTCCATCTCTTCAAAGCCTCTCATTAGTAGGAAAATAGGGATCAACAGAAATGCACGCTTTTTTTACATTTGTAAACCAAAACAGGAAAAACAAATCCAGGATTTCAAACACTGAACAAGAAACAAAACCTTTTCATACCTCAGGGAGTAGAATGAGAGGACCACGATACGGTGGAAACGTAGATTTTTTCAAAAAGGGGGAAGCCACTAAATCATTCAGACTTGTAGAAGAGGAAGAAGAAAAAAAGGAAAGTGGTATTTCGTCATTATCTAAAACTTCCGGAGGAGACGGAGGGGGAATAGTCATTACTTTGTTCATCCGGTTGGTGGGTATCAATTGTTGCTCAAATTGCACCCACCATTCAAAGCAACGTAAGGCGTACATGCAACCAACTACCAGAAAATAAATCCCACCAACGCACCACTGAATGAATCCTTTCAAACTTAAAGGTGGAGCAGTTGCACTTTTAAGTAGAGATATTGCCACAAGGGCTTCTCTTCGGCGATACAGAAGACCAAGAATCTCCAATAAAGGAGACCAGTATGGAAAGCGAGAAGAATCCAAAAGATAAAGAAATCGATAAAGAAACCGCAGAGTAGAAACTAAAGCCATACATACAGGATATAACGTGACAAATAGTAAGCGAAGCCATAAACGAAAACGAGGGTGACGAAAAGCAATTGAGCACCACAAAAAAAGCTTGCGAAAAGGGTCTTTTACAAATCTCTGATAGATTGGCTTAAGAAGCAAGGCAGACTTTTCCCACAATTTTCTAACGGCATGTAACGGCATTACCCACACGCGTTCAGAACGTCCAATAGAAGCCCACCTCTGCCTGCATTGCTTAAGAAGGTGACGCATTATTCTATTTGACGAGAGATGCTCCCATAGGGCTCGTATGAATGATGCAGCGGCTACTTGCGGGAATCGTTCTCCTTCAACATGATTTTTGCAAGAGGAATACATTTGCTGTAGCCAGTTCTCCAAATAGGGGAGCCATACTAAAGCAATCACACTGGACAAGATTTGAACATGAGAAAGAGACAATGGGGAGCGCATGATGGAACCTTCCAAAGGGCGAGATAATTCCTGTCGAGCTAAATCCGCTTCAAAAAGAGGCGCAGTCACATTTAAGCTATCCACAGATGAAGGGATTGCTTTTTGTGGAGCAAACGGAGAAACAAGATGCAGTGCTCTCCATTTCTCCAACCAAGTGTCTCGACGCAGAAATGGAAAGCAAAGATACACTGCTTCTTTCAGTGTAGTATTTCGCAGAGTCTTTCGATGGGGCTCTTCCGGGATACGCTGTAAACCAAAAAATTTCTCGGCTATACTCCCATGGAAAGTATGTAAGGAATATAGCTCAGCCAAAGTAAGGAAGCATCTATAGATAATCTCCCAATCCCAGAGTGCTAGTGAGCGAAGGTGAGGAAAACGCCGAACAAATAATTGTACGGCATAATCAATGGCTGCTTTTAAATCAGTCATCAAACGCTGCTGCGCTGCTAATTCAAAAAAAGATGGAGGAGGTCCACTCCTCGAAGATATGTCGTCATAGAATTTTGTAGTAAATATTGTCATGGTTAAATACGCCAAAACAAGTTTTTAAACGGCGTTTGATTTATAAAGCACTGCACTAGAAGCCAGTTGCGAAAGAAAATTCAATATAAAAAGATGTCAATACCATTTAAACTGTAACAGCACGCAAAAATGTCCGATGAAGGTCTAGATAAAATACGCTTTGTTTGCTTTCTTGCTAAGGTATTAGGAACAAAATTTGCGAGATTAAACAGACTTTTCATACAAAATGAAGAGATGAAAATACGTTATGCCCTTGCAGAATCCCATCAGTTTCGGCTTGCGTTTCGAAGAAATCGATCTAGATGCATTGGAAAAGAAGTATCATAGATCGGTTTTCCAACTTCATAATTTGGAGAGAGAATTGCATGCTGTACCAAAAGCTCAGAAAAGATGGTTTGCAACAAATCTCCGAGGTATGGGATTTCTGGAGATGTTAGAAATACTAATTTGTATCCACTAGGGCTTTCGAAGTAATGTAAACGATATAAAGAAGTGGTAAAAGTATTAAATGCACTATAAGGCACAGAGTCGGGTGCAATCATCTGACAGAAATTGCGCATGCTAAAAAGCAATCCACTGAGTAATTTTTCTTCATGCAAAACCTGCCGGGGTACCCGTTGACGAGTAGACGGCTTCTGAAGAGACGAGGGAGATACTGTATGCGTAGCAATACTTTGATTTGGTAAAGAGGATGATTTATTGCGTCCTCCTGCTGCTAGCGTAGCAGATGCATTGGCTGTGCCAGATGCTGTACTGTCTGCACCTACATACGGGTTTTGCAATGTGGCGGGAACGTTACTAGAGTAAGCATCTCGTACAGACGAAAAGAACGAAGTGATAGGAGCAGCGAATGATGGAGTAGACGAAACTGCGGGTTGAATTGAAGATTGTGTCTGAAGTCGCTCCACCACTGCTTGATCCTCAGTTGCTAAAGAAGTAGAAAGGATTGAAGCGGGTGTATCGCCGAGTGTCGAAACGGAGGAAGAAGTGTCTTCCAATGCAGAGGGAAAACTCTGATAGAAGATACAATGCTGCCCATAGAAAACATAAAATGAGTAAAACATACTGAGTGTATTTGCGGATTATAAAACAAAAATCATCGGCAAGAAATGTGTTTGAATGCAAATTACGTGTCTAATCTACGAAGATTACAAGGTACTGTTGCGGTACAATTTGAAAGAAAAGAAAGGAATGTCGAAAAATAGAAATGCACTCGTTCGATGGTTTCATGTGTTACTTCATTTGATTACAAATGAGGAGTGCATTACCATCGCGTGTCGAATTGACTACAATTCAATGCGGTTCCAACAGCACAGACTACTTTTTCTTCGCACGTAACCTCAAGTTGTATCAATTATGATGGTTCAGCCAAACTCTAAAGTGCGAGGTGGTTAGTTCTACAAACAGGCGTACAATTCCGAAGCCACGAACGTGACATGGAGAAGCCAAATCAAAAAGCATTTGGCAAAGGTAATTAAAACTTCAGTAAAATTCCTTTAAAGTACATCTTCTAAATCTAAGAAAACACTTCGGAACATAAAATGAGTTGCAAGTTGAAATTTGTCAAATACCAATACATCGGAATATTCTGCATTGTTGCTATGCCATTGCTTTGAGGTCTGAATCATGCTTGAACATATTTAAAAACTAGCACTAAAAATAAAACTGATGATATAATAGGATGAGAGTGTTTTGCTTACTGCTGTAACATTTTAATATGTGATTTTATGTAATCTTCCCTCTTTCAAATATTCTATTCTTTATCAAACTCTTCTGAAACGCTAACGTCCTGCGTTAGCGTAGAATATCTGAATATCTTTCTATTGAGAATGATTCCCATATATTTTACGAAGCATCTTTGTTGATGAAAATGGCTTAAAATTATAGCTTGTAAATTTCGTCCGATTTACAAGTAATAATACGTGTGGGTTACTATCATCTATGCCACAACATTGCATCAGCAAAAAAGGAATCGTTTTAGCTCATTTTAAGTTCTTTGCAGCTTAGTTTTTAATTGATATTTCATTGAACAATTTGCTCTACAAGTAAGGAAGTGACAATGATGAATAATGTAATTAGTTGACTGTTTTCTCTAGAAAACATTGCGACCGAAATTTGAAAGTAGGTTACCAGAATATTTGCCCGAGGCATTTAAGAGGTCCTACCTGCATGTTACACAAATTGCGGTCTTCAGTGTATTATCTTTTTCTTCGTCATTTTTCATACATAAATACAACGAATTTATTTTGAAGGCATCGTATAGTCAATCTGATTATACTTAAGCTTGTGTAAATTAGTAATGAGACTAAAAAAGCAGCTATACTGCAAAAAGGGAAAACCGCTTCTTAAGCAAATTGTTAGCTTACTTAAAAAAAGATCTTTGTTTCATTTGAAGGAATGTGAAATAATAGATCTTTACTATACCGAAGAAAAATTAAAGAACAGTAACCTTCCCGTAGAAAGGAGTATTAATCATATGATATAGATTTACGAGGATAACCCCAAAACCTCATTCAAGAAATAAAGCAGAAACCAAAAAAATAACTCGTGTCCGTTTCTTGAAATCTCATCATTTCCTCTGCCAGTAACTTGTTAAGGAAATAAAGAGTTTTTTATCACAAGTCGAGCACCGACTGAATCTTCACTTCCGTAAAAAATTCATTCAGTTGCTTTCAAATTATATTCATTGCAAATGAGCCTGCTAATTAATAGTTCCTACAGAAGCAATATAGCAACTGAATGATGGAGACAATTAGCAGAGCAATAATTTAAATAGAATGCACATAATTTGTCACAATATTCCTTATTTCCTGGTCCACAAAATGTGATTACCTTCAGAAACAATATCAGTTTGACGAAGAGTCGATTGAGTTCATTTGCGCCAGAATTTACAATGATATACAATTATTTATTTGCAAAAAGGCAAAATCATTTCTCCCCAGAAGTTAAAGATACGAATGAATAGTAATCCACAAGTACTGAGCACGAGTAGGGTTGTGCAACCTGTGTACTGCTATCAAATCATGAAATAGTTCTGTAGGTTTCAACATTCATTTGTAAATATATGCACATCATCATAAATCTCATTAACGCACTAATTTTTTATGCTTTTTTGGTGCTTTTCCAATATGCAACTTGCTCTTACAGATTTTTATGTTTGGGATTTTGATAAATATTTTATTTACCTAAATAAGATTACCCGCTTTAAAAGTTAGGAAAGCACAGCAAAAGTAGTGGCTTTTTTTTTGAGAGCAGTAGTAGTACTATATATGGTAAATTAGGTTTTAAACGTTGCATCTCCATTCATTTCCTTCAAGCAAAAAATTGCAAGTTCATAGTAGGAGTGAGTATAACTAGTAACCAAAGTTGATTGATTGCACAACATGTAACTATTGGCTTTATAGCAATGAATTATTGTATGCAACTAAAATTTTTTAGCGACACTTTTTTTAACCTACTATTTAATCCAGAAAAAGTCATTTTTTAGGTAAATTTGTCATATTCCGAATGTCTTTCAATAGCAAGAGTTTTTTATCAGTGATAAAAAGCAATTCCTAGTGATAAAAAGCAATTCCTAATAATAAAAATACCCATTTGTACGGCAGTAAAAAGTTGAAAAAAAAATCTATAAAACTTATTTACAAGCAATATCTGTAGATATTCAGTTGTGCACTGTTTATTGTTTTCAACTGAAAAGAAAAAATGAAAGGAAGACAAATTTTCGATTCACAGGTAACAAAGAAGTGTTTTCAATTAATGAAAAAAAACGGAAATTATACTTTTGATTGTATTCCTTTTAAAATTGGGCCCTTCTATGGTTAAAGTGATACTTGTGCTTTCCAAATTTGCGTCGCCGATACAGGAAAACTGGTTCTTTCATGTATGACTTCCCTTTAAAAAGTGTAAAACTCTGAGTTACAACACACATCGCGTTTAAAAAATCCATTTCTTCAAGATAGAATGCATCTCCAACAAGCCGCTTTCAAACGGTAGGTTCGTACTATAGTGTTTTGTACTTTGTAACAATAACAAGACTAGCTGCGGTACAACGAGTATTTGCCTTAAATTGAGTTTTACAAATGCAGTTACAGATTTCCGTTGTAGTGTGGCCTAATGTTTGTTGAGAAATGCGACAAAAACTAAACAATTACTTAGAACAAAAGAGACCAAGCATTTTGCTATTTTAGTTAGATATTTACAGGTACTTTTAAGGTGGTGATAGGAACCGACATTAGACGGGTAAGATGGAATCCGAACTAGTACAAAACAAAAGTAGGCAAAGCATTCTTTTTCAAGAATCCAATGCAAAATGGGAATATTTTTTTGCTCTTCAGTATAACAGAGTTGAATTACAAGTATGCTGTACGTTTCTATATTTACTTCCTGTCTATGACAAGCGATACGCAACAAAAACATTTAGGCAAAGTTAGCACTTGTAGTTTCGATCATTGGAAATGAAAACTTGAATGCAAGCAGAACAAGACTTACAGCCTTCGTTTTTAAAATTTTAATAAGCGAAAAAACTAAAATATTCTCGAATTAGATGGATGGGACGACAACTTGGTCAGGCTTGAACAAGAATGCTAGACAAGTATAGTAGCACCGCGTAGATCAAAATTTATAACAATTCTACATGGAAAGCACTGGAAAGCTATGCACTCATGAAAAGCGCCAGACCTCTTCATAACCTCACCGAACGATTTGAATGACATGAAAAAGAGAGAAATATGAATGGTGAGGCATCTTTCACGCATCTACTACATCTGCTATTTCGCATAGGAGGAAGGAAGACTTCTCTTTGCCAGAAAGACTAGAAGCAACAAAACTTTCTTCTTTGTTGACTTGGCGTTTTCTACTTTTGAAGTGTCGTAACCAAGTTCGGTAGTTCATTTAAAGCAACCTTCCTTTTCTTTCTTTCTTACCACTATATTGTTTTTGATTGAAATATTATGTTTTTTCAACCATATTCCGCTGAACACGGGTAACACGCTTTCTGTATATTCCTTTTGCTTTCTCGTATTTTTGAGAGCAAAGTGATGTTTTGCTTCAACTCATGAATATCTTTGCTACGCTTTGCTTGTAGACAAGCGTTGAATCTTTCATACTGTTTCACAAAAAAATTAAGAAACTCAAAACTCTCAATGTTGATATATTTATAGTTTTAAAAGGCAGTGCTAGACTAATTTTTCACCTCTTTAAAATTTTACGTCGATATTGGAAAAGATGCCGCGAATTCGTACTTTGAGTAGCAAGAGCCCCCCTGAAGGTTTTGAGCTCATTGAACCTACTTTGGATTTCCTTAATGAGCGCATGAAGGAGGCCTCTCGTGAATCACATGAAGGCAAGCGTAAATGTGAAACTTTATGGCCAATCTTCCGCCTTCATCATCAGCGAAGTCGATATATCTATGATTTATATTACAAGCGAAAAGCAATATCGAGTAAGTGACGGTTTATATTCTGCGTTTTAGCTAAAGGCAAAAGTAGCTAGATCGAGAAATTTGATTCAAATCAAGAAGAGGAATGGACCAATTGGTAGGATAGGTAGAGAGTGGTTTTCGAACTGTAGATTTTCCTATAGATTGTTGTACATTGTCAGAATGGATCGCAATGAGATGGTAGGAAAAATTAGTTTTGTGCTAAAAACACGTTTCCTCTAGATGCCAAAATTTGATTGGTGTAGCAACCTCTTTACCCTTCTGCCCATCTTCTATTTCTGCGTCGGAGTGCTTGAAAAAATTGAGTGTCAGGAAAATTGCACATGTCTATTCCCAATTCAATGAAACAGAGTGATATGCAATGCCATTTTTCGGTTATTTCACAATTTTTTTAGAGGGATAAAAATGGATTTGTGGAAAACCACACGGTAGTTTTAACTACTAGTTCAACAGTTCAAAAAACTGTGTTGGAACGCATACGTTTTACTTAGCCGAGTCGCTATCTTCTGGCTCTATCAAGGGTTTTCTTGAGTCATTTCATTGCAATTTTATTTTTCTTTTGTGCTTGAAAAGCTGCTGTATTCATTGCATTGTTGGAATGCTCTGCGCAAAAATTTGAAGCATTGCGCTCGCTTGTAACAGCATTAGATGGGAGAGAAAGTATCACTCAGTTTTACTTTTTGATGGGAAGAATGGGGGGAACTAAAGAAGGGGAATACATGTATCATAGGCAAGATAAAATGTTTGAAATAAAATGCAGGAAGTGTAGCTCATGATGAGTCAACTTCCGATACGTTTTATGTAGGAATAGCATCTATAGGTTCCAAACAGGTCTAATTCAGCAGATGCATGCAAATGCTTTGAATTCAAAAATGTTATTTTTATACTCTTTTTTTTACCAGGAGAACTCTATGATTATTGCATTCGGGAGGGTTACGCTGATGCTGCCCTCATAGCCAAGTGGAAAAAGCAAGGCTATGAAAATTTGTGCTGCTTGAAATGTATTCAAACCTCAGATCAGAATTTTGGGACTACCTGTATCTGTAGAGTACCAAAGAAGAGCATGGATGAAAATAAAGTAGGAGTTTGGATCCTATTTGCTTTTGGTTATGTATACGAGAGGCAGATATGCTTTAAATTGGAAATATTTTGCATAAACATTTTTCTTTGTTGCAGTTACCGCTTCTATAAAATCCAGAATTTTATTTTTAATGAAACCTTTTGCGAAACCTTTTTTTCCATCTATTTATGTTTAAAAAGCATTTTTCCTTATCTTCCTTGCAATTCTTTTCTGCTGTGTCTTATTTACTCATCTTTTTCTGTATGGATGTACATTTTCAGGGTTCTATTCAGTGTGTCCACTGCGGATGCCAAGGATGTGTGAGTGGAGAATCTTAATTATTATTGTGGGTAAAGGCGATTCTTTTCCTGCCTCAAACTTTCTATCGTTCAGTCTGTGACATATAGTTTTGATGGAAAGCAAAAATTTTCATGGCTTTTCGTCTCTCCACTTATTCTGCATCTTCTCCCCGCTTCCCGTGAAGAGCGATTTCCTTTTTTTTAAAAGGGAAAACAAAGACCAAACCCTTTTTAGCATTTAATACAGAATACACACCTTAATTACGTTTTACTACGAGTATTTTTTAATATATAAGTATTAGATGAAAAGGGATTGATTTTGCAATACTGGGGACCTATCATTGGCAATAGAATGCATTCGTGCGTTATCCTACGTTTCGAATTTTTTTTTTTTTGGAAAAGTTGTAAAAATACTTTTCGAATTCATCTCTCTGTGTTAAAAAACTGTATCCGGATGAAAAAGAAAGTTTTGTTAAAGCAGATATTTTGTTTCACACATCTTTCAGCAATCTTTTAGATTTTTAAAAAAAAATTGGGCGAGAAAATGAAATTTTTCGTGACTCCAAAACGTGTACGTAACTTGGGGATGTTATTCTCAGTAGCCATAGAAGTGGCTCAAAAGTACAGCCTTGTGTTCTTAAATTTTTTCCCTATTTTGATATACCTCCTCTTCAAAATGCTTCAGAAACGTGTTTTATCAAAGGTCACACTTGAGATTTACAAATTGAATTTTGGAGGTCACTTTACCGTAATTTGATGCTGTGTAAAAATGAAAGCGTGGTGTATATACGTTTCTAGTTTTTGTTTTTTTATGATTGCAGCATTCCTCCTTTTTTGTCTGTTTTTCTACGCTTATCTTCTCGCTTACAAGGGGAAGAACAATGAGCAGATTTTCGTGAGTGAAAGAGAGCATGTTGGGCAATTTTTGTTTGTCCTACTGTACGTACACCTCTCCCCCCCCCTCCCCGCACACACTGTGTAGAAAATAAAATGAAATTTTGGGTTATCTACTGACCATGCGAAAAGCAGAGAGAAACCAGTTAACGAGGTTGCACAAAGAGGAATTAAATCTTATAATAAGTTTACCAAAACGATTATATGTATAAAGAAAATGTGTACTTATGTACGATGTAAAAAATAGCTTTTATGCGATGAGGTAGAATTCCTTTTTCTTCTTTTCTATAGTAATATACTACTTGGAAAAATGGATTTTTTTCTAAACAGATAGAGGGGTTAAAATTAAAAACGAGAGGGAGGCCTTGAACACGTGTAAAAAATCTGGTGAGAATTTTTTTCCTCCTCTTTTTCATGTCTTGAGTAAAATTACTTATTCCTTTATATTCCCACACGCTTTAAAAAAAAGAGTTAAGAAACACACAAAGAAAGCATAAAAAGAGGGGGAAAACACGGTTTTAAGGTTTGCACCTTAGTCAAAATTAATGGAGGCCGGCTCCTCCCTCTATATTTTTAAAAACTTAGAGAAGGTTTGAAAAAAAACATATTCCATGCGCTAAACTATAAAGAAAATCTATTTCGTAGAAATCAACCATATGATTTTTTATTTCCTTCCCCTTTTCTCCCCATCCAGAAAGAGAGAGAGAGAGAAAATGGGAGGGAGAGAGAGACAATGGGAGGGAGGGAGGGAGAAAGAGAGAGTGGGAGGGAGGGAGAGAATGGCAACACTTAAAACTACATACGGATAACTTTTTGAGGCAAAGAGTTCGATTAAGAAAAAGATTGTCGTCCCCTACTCTTTGTTTCTGGAGGGAAAGAAATTTCTTTGAAATTTCTTTAAAAAGAATTTCTGCTTTTTAAAGGTGTTCTTATTTTCTCTTTATATCCTACGTACGCTTTAGATCAGAGAAAAAAAAGAGGAGGAGCTTCTCTTCAAATTAAGAAACATTCTTTTTATCTTTACTAGCTTTAGAAAGAGTTGAACGAAGGGAGAAAGCGTAGAAATCAGCTAGCTTAGTCCACACACTGTACAGGATTGCCTTCAGTGTACTAATTGTCTTTAAAAACAAAGGATGTTTGTCTAAATCTATAAAAACAAATTAAAAAAAGATAAAAAGGATAAAAATAAAACACTACACATAAAAATAATTGATTCATTTTATAGTTTTTAACACAGCCAATGAATTTGTTAAAATATTTTTAAACTCGGAAAGTATATAAAAAAGATTAAGATGTTCACACCTAGGTTTCACTTTAATCCAAAGGCTCACAAGGAACTTTCCTTTTCTTTTTCTCTCCCTCTCTTTCTGTTTTTTCTCCCTCCCCCTCTCTTTCTTTCTCTCTGTTTTTTTTCCTCTCTCTTTTTTTCTCTCTCCCTGTCTTTCTCGCTCTCCCCCCTTTTCTCTCTCCCCCCCTCTCTTTCTCTCTCTCTCTTTCGCTCTCCCTCCCCTCCTCTCTCCCCCCCTCCCATTTTCTCTCTCTCCCTCCACTTATCATAAAGAAGACCCCCTCCGCCACCTTTGCTTTTCTCTTTAAAATAAAAATCACATTTTTTTAAACTACCTGTGCCTTTCATATAAACACCTAAAACAAACACGATGAGGATGTAGGACATCCATAAAGGACTAGAGGAGGAAGAAATGGGAGTCACAGCTAAAGAGCCTTGTGTTTCCTTGTGTGAAGAAGAATCAATTTGAAAATGCACTCTCTGTGTAGGTGTGTTTGTAAAATCAATAAACTCTGAAAAAACTTCCTACAAATATAAACAAGAAAAAAAAATACAAATCAAGTTTTATATCAAAAGGTAGAAACTATGTATATATATAGACATATGCAAAGAAATACAAAATACTATAAACGAGTATTCTCTTTTTCTAATTTCTAGTAGCTATCTATTCCACATGTCTCTGTCTTTCATCTAAGTTTCTACGTATTTCTCATTCTTTTTTTAATTTTATTATTATTTTCTCCCTATAAAATTCGTTTCATCTATAAAATCACGCGCGCGCTCTCTCTCTCTCTCTCTCTCTCTCACATTTTTCTCTCTTTCTCTCTATAATAAAAAACTATAAAAAAACCCACCGTTTTAGTATATAATTTATTATCCGTACGCTTCTCTTGTTTAACAACAGATAAATGATATTTTCGTAAAGGAAGACGAGAAAATTCAAAATAAGGTAAAATATTAACACTTTTTTCCAAAATTTTTGTAACTTCATTTGCATCCTTTTCAGTGGAAATCTCAGAAAGTTTGATGATATATACAAAATTTTTGGACATCATCAACAATTCACCCGAAAGAAATGCCAAACTAGATTGAAAATGTGCCAAAAAATCCATTTCTTAACAACAAAAATGAGAAGATAAAAGGAAGAGATATACAAAGAAGAAGAAAATAAGAGAAAGTACACATACAAAGGCAGAATACACAAAACATGAATGTGTTTACACACTCAAAAAAAAATATGAAATGCTTCAAGAAAATTCTACTAAAAATAGAAAGTTTCAACACCCCATACACTCGTGAAGAAAATAAACACTCTATTAAAACTCGGTTTTCTTGATTGCTTTACTCTCTTTCATTTCATTTGCAACCCTTTTCGTGCATTCTCGTCCCTTTTTCTATTTCCATCCAAAAATATTTTATCATGCAATCTCCCTTTCAACCACATTTCTTCATCCTCCTCCTCCCTCACTCTTCCCTCTCTCCTCCCTGACTCTCTCCTCTCTCACTCTCTCCCCGCCTCCCTCACTCTCCGCTCTCCCTCACTCTCTCTCCCCCCTCTCTCTCTCTCCCACCTCCCTCTCTCTCCCACCTCATTCTCTCCCTCCCTCACTCTCACCCC
>JADAQX010000493.1:0-38293 GCA_015476325.1 Cardiosporidium cionae
CCCACTCTCTCACTCTTCCTCTCATTTTTCAGAAACAGGGCCATCCTCTTCCTTGTTGGAAAAATCCACAGATGGAAAAATTTATAGAGAAAAAATTCCCTTTGAACATCGACAAGATCAGCCAGTTTCTCAGTGGTCATCTCATCAATCGATAGATGAACAAATGGAGGATTATCGTTGTCTTATGAAACGTTTCATCTTCACAAATCGGTGAGATATAAAATATACTTCTTGTAGAGAGGGAAAAAAGTTTTTTTTCTTTGAAACAGAGAGAGAGAAGACTCTTATTTCTGTGTATATACACTGAAAGGAAGGAATTTTTCTTTTTAAAATAGTTTGTTATTTTTATATCTTCTCGTTTTTAGATATCTTCTTCTCTCGCATTTACCTTCTCGTCTCCTACGTGTATATACACTACGACGATGGGTAGAAAATCTCTCTGAAGAAGGAGATGTGGAGGTGGAAATATTAACAAATTCAGAAGGCCACACTGTTGCTCATTTAACTTTTAAAACAAAAAGCAGCGCTTCTAAAGCATATAAAAAAATTGAATCCAACACGGAAGGAATTACGGTGGAACATGCCCCCCCTCGAAAAGCAAATAGTTGCCTTTGGTTAGGAAATGTTCGAGGTATGTGGAGATGGGGGGAGGGGGGAGAGAAGGAGATGGGGGGGAGAGAAGGAGATGGGGGGGAGAGAGGGTCAATGGAGAGAAAGAGGAAATATGCATATTAGGAGATAGAGGTTGGTGTGTAAGGGTTTCTGCATCCTTATTAATCAATTTATAACATTTCTGAGTGTGTTTGTGTGGTAATTTTTTATAGAATTCATGTGTATGCAACCCTTGGAATCGGATTTAAAGAGTATTTTTGAATCCTTTGGGCCTATCGTACGATGGAAATTAATGTCTGGAAAGAATTGTGGATTTGTGGCTTATCAAAACATAGAGCATGCGATTACTGCTCGAAATCATCTCTACGGTCTTCTTTTTGGGTAAATTTTCGTTTTAAACAAATCAAACTCTTTGTTTTCTGCAGTATTTGAGAGTCATTTTGTCAGTGAAGTTTCTCTTATTTCTTTACGTATCCTTCCCCTCTTATCATGGTGTTTCTTTGCTTTCATCTTTGTTTCCCTCTAATATTCATCTTAGAGTGAGTTTTCTAATATTCCTCCGATTCTTCACTCTCCCCCACCACTCTCTCTCCCCCACCACTCTCTCTCCTCCCTACTCCCCCTCCCCTTTTCTCTATAATCTCTCCTTTCAGGCGAGAAATTTGTTTAAATATCGATTTTTCACCTAATGATGTCTCAACGGATATCTATGCTCGCCGTTACCGCTCGGTGTCGCCTTATAGCCATCGCGGTGGCCCTTCTAATCGTTCCATGCAAACCTTTCGTGGTCGAGGCCGTGAGAGTGGTGGCCATTCTCCTCTCCCACGCCGTCACTACAATGAGAAAGAGGGGGAGATGTACTCCGACGAGTACAGCCCCCCTGGCTCGGGTGTAGGAGGGCGATCCAGTGTGAGGCGAAGGGAGGAAGGGGGCTCTGGGGGGGGGAGTAGTAGCCGTCTGGGCCCCTCTACACCTTCTCAGAGAGGGAAGGGGGCTGCCTCCACGGGAAGGACTATGGTGACTTCAAAGGAACAACGTGCACAGCATGCTGAGAATATTTGTAATAGTTTGATAGCCAATGATCCAGTAAAAGAAGCTCTTTTGGAGCTCCTGGCTAATCCAGATGTGTTGGCTTTAGCCAAAGAACGCTTCTTGAGTGATCTCCCCTCTGGTCGTGCCTCCCAGCGTTCTTCTTCTCGAGGGAGGCGCCGCTCTCCTTCTGGAACTTTACGTTTTCATCGCTCTACGTATTCACGGCCGGTGGCCTCCTCACGTTCTCGCTCGCCTTCTTCCCCCTCACGCGGTGGACGAAGAGAGGGACGGAGAGGAAAACCGCTGGGTGGATGGATCTCCCTTCCCTCTAAACCCCCTAAATCACTTTCTACCGCTGGACGTGGAAAGAAAGGCGGGATAGGAGGGGTGGAGGGTGCGTCTCTACGATTTGGAGAGGGAGGTGCCTCTGGTGTTACACTTGGACACGAAGAAATGAAGATTGAAAAGGGCTCTGAGGAGGGAGGAAGTTCACATCACTCACCTTCCCTTAAAAATGGCTCTCCTTCACGTTTAATGAAAGAACGCCGCCTTCGTTCGCCTCTTTTCACTGGGAAAGTTAGGGGGGGTACGCATGGCAAGAAATGTGATGAAGGTAAGGGTGGGGGGGATGAAGGAGGAGGAAGAGGAAGAGGAAAAATGGGTAGAAGGAGGAGGAGGAAAAACGAGTGAGAAATGGAAAATGTGATGGAAGATTGAAGAAAAATCATGACAGTGAAAAAACATGTTTCAAGTGGAAGCTGCCCATTAAAAAAATGACAATTTTTTGATACGCGTTTGTTACTGTATATTTAAAATGTCTTTATTTTTATAAAAAAAGAGGAAACTTTGGCTAGATACGCTATTCGATATTCTATCCTTTATCTCTGTATTTTTCTTCCCTAATCATCTTATATTACTCTTTTTTGTTATTTCTTTCTCTCTCTCTACTCTTTCTATTCTCTCTCTACTCTTTCTATTCTCTCTCTACTCTTTCTATTCTCCCCCTTCTTCTCTCTCTTCTCCCCCTTCCTCTCTCTCTCCCCTCCCCCTTCTTCTCTCTCTCCCCTCCCCCTTCCTCTTTCTCTCTCTCCCCTCCCCCTTCCTCTTTCTCTCTCCCCCTTCTTCTCTCTCTCCCCTCCCTCTTACATCGTCTCCTCCTATTTTCTTACAGAGGGACCTCCATTATTGCCTTCATTTCTCTCAGGAGAGCGTTCGTCTGCTACCGCCAAGCGTCCGCGTTTGACAGCGGAGGATTCTTCATCATTTCCTTCTCTTCAAATGCCACCCTCCACCCTTTCTTCTTCTCATGAAGAAGTGGATGCCACTTCTGCTGTACAAAAAGATTCTTCTGGATTGCTGTTATTATGTAAAGTATCCAAACAAGGCCAGTTGATGTGTAATATGTCTGCCAAATATATCAAAGGATGCTCAGATATGAAACCGTACGTCTATGAGAAGGAAAGAGAGGAATTTGAATGAGAGTGTGGAGGCTATCCTATGAGAGTCACCTCTGTAGATACACTGTGTGTATTATCTATCTTATTTTTCTTCTTGTAGTCAAGTTGGATAGGTTACAGGAATAACATTTATATATTTTTTATAGAGTTAGGAGGAGAAAGTTAGAGGAGTTTTATAGGGGAATGAAGAATCTTTTTTATTTTTATTATTCTATACTTTACATGACCTGTTTGGATTATTTTTTTTAAAAATGAAATTATATATTTATATATATTTTTTTTTTAATATAGGAGTGAATCTCTTAATCTTGGCCAACGGACACATATTGATCGATTATGTTCTCAACTTCGTAAAACACAGCGATTTTCTTTATGGCAATTAGGAGCAGGTTGAAAAGAAAAAATAAAATATATTTATATATATACAGGGTTGAAGTTTCTTTTTTTTTATTTTTTATAATGGCATTTAGTATATCTCTTTCTCTTTTTTTTTCCTCCCTCTCTTTTAAAATTCTTGAATTTTCTGTGGATATATTCTTTATAGATACGCGGGAAGATAGTAGGCATTACGATGAACTCTGTGATTATTTCATCAATAAAGATCGTGTGGGTCTATTAGAATTTGATTGTTATGATGTATATTTGGTTCCACCGAATTCTAAGTATATTCAACCTTTGAATGTAAGTTTAAAAAGAGGGAGAGAAATTTTTATAATTTTTTTTATAATTTTTATATATTTTTTTTATATTTTTATATTTTTTATATTTTTTTTTAAATTTTTTTTTTAATTTTTTATAATTTTTTTTTAGATTTTTTATAATTTTTTTTAACATCCCATGATATTTTTTTCTTCTTTTTCATGGATTTAATTTTATATATATTTTTTTTTTTGTACAGTTGCCAGATGCCAATTTTATGTATGCGTTTGTAGTTGAAAAAACAGAATGAAGAAATGCATTTTTTCTTTTTCAACTTTCATTTTTTTGATGGATGAAGATGTAATTTCAAAAAACAAATAAATTGGTAACCTAAATTCAAAATCGAATAGTTTCTTTCATCCTATTTTATTCCACTAAACTCTAATTGAATTGGTGAAACATACTGTGGGCTATTTCCTTACTTATTTCTAATAATAAAGAAAGAAAGATGAAGTTTTGTTTACTTTTCACAAAAATTTTGTTCAAAATGAAAACAAATTAATAAGATTCGGATTAAAAATTTTAAAGGAGGAGGAAGAAGCAATTGAAATTTCACCTCAAACATCCAATGATAAGAGTTTTGTTTTGTTTTTCTAATCTAGAAGAAAAGAAGTATTTTCTATCAAATTTTTAAACTAAAAATGAAAATTTTCACTTTTAAGGAATTTTAACAACAGAGGCGGTAGAATCTTCCATATCAAAGAGAATACAATTTGGAAGAGGAATATGTTGATGGCTTACAAATTTCCTTACTTCTTGGGCT
Organism: Cardiosporidium cionae; assembly: GCA_015476325.1. NCBI lineage: Eukaryota > Apicomplexa > Aconoidasida > Nephromycida > Cardiosporidium > Cardiosporidium cionae. Next base: position 4,564 of record JADAQX010000493.1, read on the forward strand.
GAGAAAAACGAGAGAGAGAGAGGGAGAGAGAACCATTTGTAGTTTTTAATTTTTATATAGAAGGATGAAGATGGAGAGTAATGAAATAAAATAATAGAAAAGAGAAATGAAATAAAATAATAGAGAATAAAGAGAGAGAAATGAAATAATAGAGAATAAAGAGAAATAAAATAAAATAATAGAGAATAAAGAGAAATAAAATAATAGAGAATAAAGAGAAATGAAATAATAGAGAATAAAGAGAAATAAAACAATAGAGAATAAAGAGAGATAAAATAAAATAATAGAGAATAAAGAGAGATAAAATAAAATAATAGAGAATAGAGAGAAATGAAATAATAGAGAATAGAGAGAAATAAAATAATAGAGAATAAAGAGAGAGAAATGAAATAAAATAATAGAAAAGAGAAATAAAATGCAGAATGAAATAGTTGAAATGCAATAAAAATTCCATAAAGAGGTGAAAATTTCACAAAAAGTTGGCATTAAAAGTTTACAAATATATATAAAATAAAGTAATTTTTTTTACTATTTTTTGACATTTTCTACCTAAAAGACCTCCCAAAATTGCAGCAGTGGGAGCAAATTGACAACGATATAATCTCCATAAATCTCTGTAGAATGAATACAAAAAGATGTTAAAAACACTTTTAAAAAAAATATAGAGAAGCAGAGAAAGATTTTGAGAATGAAAAAATAATCCATGTTAAAGAGAGCAGTCTCTCTTTTTATTTAAAAAAAATTGGATTATTACCTCAAAAGGGTATCTGAGAGATGTTTTGTATCCAAAGAAACTTTCTCAGTAACAAATAGTTGACGAGCAAAAGAAACGAAATCAAAAGAAGAAAGAGGAGAAGAAATATCTTTAAAAGATTCCTTCTGTGGAGAGGCTGTTGGCTGGAAATTAAGACACACAAGGCTATCCCATAGAAAGAGAGAAAGATGAAATATATATATATCTAGATTTGAATTAAGAGAGAGAGATGAGATATATATATAGATTTGAATTAAGAGAGAGAGATGAAATATATATATATATAGATTTGAGTTTAAGATATATATATATATATATATATATATTTGAATTAAGAGAGAGAGATATATGTTGAGATATAATATATATATGAGATAAGAGAAATAAGTTAAGAAAAAGAAGTTGAAAGAGATACAGAGAAAGATAAGGAAAGAGAACAAAATAAAAACAAAAAAACAGCAAACAAAGAAAAATAATAATACAAGAGAGAAAGAATACAAAAAACAGAGAAAGTATTGTCATCAAATTATAAAAGAAAATTTTATTCATCTTGCTTATAATATTCTTCTCTGTTTCTATTTCAATGGGAATTTCAACTTACCAGGAGCGTAGATTCCCATCGAAATAAAGCTGAAGAGGATAAAAAAAATAAAAATATATATTAAGGTATTTTTATAAAAAAAAAATATATGCAAAAACAATAAAAGTATAAAAATATAAATATTAAATATCCTTCAATACAAACTTATAAAATAGAGCAACTCAAAAAATCTTCAAAAATTTTAAAGAAAAATTGAAAAATTTCCAACCAAAAAATCCAAAAAAGAGAGGATGAAGCTTTGGTCGAAACAGACTCTGCATAAAACGTAATAAAAATAGATTTAAATAAAATTTAAAAAAAAAATATTATTAAAAAAATAAATCAAAGCAATAAAATAAAATACAGGAAAAAAAAAAAAATAAAATACAGAAAAATAAAATAAAATACAGAAAAAAAAATAAAAATAATATACAGAAAAAAAAATAAATAAAAATAAAATGCCTTGCCCTCAAAAAATGAAGAGTTTCATTATAATCCACCTTATGAAAGTAAATCTCTCGTTTCTATTTTTTTTTTCTCAATTAAAATAATTACCATATGAGTAGAGAGAGTTTCTTCTAAGGATGGATAATGCACATAAATTTCCTCTTTTTTTCCTCTTGAAGAAGATGCTTGTCCAACTTTTGCTTGAGAAAGGCCAGTAGCTTCTTTTCTATTAATATAATTTATTTTTAAATAAGAAAAAGAGAGAGAGAAAGAAATGTGTTAGAGAGATATATAAAAATTAAGAGAGAAAATAAATAAAAAATTATTGAACATGCATTACTTCAAAAGAGATTTAAAACGTTTCTCCTGTTAGAAATATAAATGCATAAAAAATTTTCTTTCAAAGAACTCACACATGATGAGAATGTAAATCAGAAAAAATAAATCCAAATTTTCCACAACAGAGACTACTAAACAAAGCCTGAAAAAATAACAAAAAATTTCAACGAGTAAATTCTTTTATTAGAGAAAGATAAAAAGAAATATGTGGAAAAAAATTCGAATAACTCAAATATGTAAAAAATTTTTTAGTAAGAGAATTGTAGGGAAAGAAATTTCTTTTTTTTTTTTTAATTATAATTTTTATTTACGCATCAAAAAAAGAGAATAAAAAAATTAATAAAATATTCGCTAATATGAAAAAACGAGAGAAATTCGAAAAAAAATAGTTGGAAAATTCTACAATGCGATGAAAATTATTATAAAAAAAAAACAGAGATGAAGAGGATGTAGAAAAAAAAATATATAACTCAATAAAAACAAAACAAAAAATCACTTTACACAAGTATAACAAAGTATATAGTAGAAATGAATATTCTAACCACATGGGCTTGTTTACAGAGTTGATCCAATTTCACCTATAAAAATATTTGTTGAAATTTAAATTGAAAAATATTATAAAAAAGTTGAAAAAAATGAAAATAAAAATTTCAGTGAAAACTTTATAAATTCTCTTTCAAACACTTTGCATAGAAATCTTACAAGAAAAGATAAAGAGAATAATGATGTTTTAAATGAAGAATGAAAATAGAGATAAAATGAAAAATAGAATGAAGAAATTCTTAAAAAATAGCTGTAGAGATGAAAATCAATCCAAATATCATAAAAGATGAAAAAGAAAAAAAAATGTGTAGAAAATTATGAATGCCTCTATACCAATGTAGATAAAGGGTGAGATTCTGCAGAAATACAAATAGCTGAAAACTTGTGAATGAAAGTAGAGAGAGTTTTTTCATCGCTTTCATAAATATCCAAAAATGGTTCATCTGTCCATGAAATGGTAACAAGAGGATTTATTTCTTTCAAACATTGCATTGTTACTTCTGCAGTCTATAAAAAGTTTTAATCACAAAAACGCATGAAGAAGAGAAAAGCAAAATTTTTTATTTTGAAATGATAAAAGAAGAGAGAGGCATAATAAAGAATTACAGAGAAAAGAGAGAGTAGAGAGGAGAGAGTGGGAAGAGAGAGAGAGAGAAGAGAGAAAAGAGAGAGAGAGAGAAAAGAGAGAGAGAGAGAGAGAGAGAGAGAGAGAGAGAGAGAGAGAGAGAGAGAGAGAGAGAGAGAGAGAGAGAGAGAGAGAGAGAGAGAGAGAGAGAGAGGAGAGAGAGAGAGAGAGTTGAGAGAAAGAGAGAGAGAGAGAGAGAGAGAAAGAGAAAGAGAAAAGAAACACAAACAAAAACAAAAAACAGAGATATAAAAGTAGATATATAAACACGTAAACACACTCTAAAGATGCTAACCATTTTTCAAAATATATCCCACCAGACAACAATGAAACAGTAGAAGCGTTTATAACGAAAGAAATATCTCCAATAAATACAAAACTATAACTCAAACCTTTTTATCAAAATCATTAGGCCGTAGTAAAAAGTTGTAATCCAAATGTTGGATGGTAATTGTGGAGGCATCCATTAAATGTAATGAAAATCCTTCAACAAATATACATTCCATGCAAAAGAGTATAAAAAATCTTTTACTAAGAGTATCAATGACACAAGGAAGAATTCTCTCTCAAGTGTACATCCATCAACATATACAAATTTGTATAAACTAAATGGTGAAATTTCAAAGGCAAGAGCATGTGAATAAGAGAATGAAACTTCTCTATCCAAAATATTTTGATAAATTATTCAACGAGATATGGCAAGTGTGTAGATCTTTCTTATGCATTGAAGAAAATTAAAAAGAATTTTACATTGTTTTATATCTGTGGTTCAAATATCTTCAGAATTATCGAAATCCCTCTCAATTGTATCAAACATGTCACAAAAGTAACACTCAAAATATAATTCATTTATCTTCTCACCTTAAAATATTCTTTTTAACAACATTTACAAATGGATGATATATACAGGGTGTTCCTTGTAATTTCAGAGTTTCCCATTCCCATCTAAATTCTCTCCTCTATAATTTCTAAATTTTGTCTCTCCTGCATTTCGAAATTTCTCAGCCATTTCTATAATTTTTCAATCATCGCCTCCACCCATTATTTTTCTATATAAGAAAATTTGATTGCCATCCACGCACCCGCTAAGGCTAAATTTTTGGCAGATTCCACATTGATACTACTCATTCCAACAATGAGAATACGAGCAGCTACAATCCTGAAAAAAAAGAGAAACAAAATGAATATTTTGAGAAAACCACGTCGTGCAGTCCCTTAGAGCTCTTGGAAAAAGTATAGAATAAAATCCAATACTGCTCCATTAGAAATCACTTTTTCATACTATTTAATAGGACAGTATGAGCATTTCTATCTATATATACTCAACGTAAGAAATTATTTTCAAATTGAGAAGAGAAAGATGCACACAAAAAAGAAAAAATTGGTGTGTTCCCCTTTCATTCTACAGTGGATACTGCCTATAGATGTTATAAAGAAGCAAATGAAGTACACTATAGATTCTGTATAAAGAAATCAAGATGTAGCCGCCATATGTTTTACTCTAAAGCCTTTACTTCTTCTATACACCAGTTTAACCAAAACTTATTCTTCTCTAATTTCTGTAGTCTATAAACTATCAGAAGGTGTGGAGGGCCTCTCTCATAGTAAGATGAAAACGTTTCCAAAACGAATCAAAAAATTTCTTCTCATATAGGAGGGTATGTCATCTTTCTTAGGAAACACAAGAAAATATTCTCCCTGTTTTGGAGAAGGAAAAAAACATCGCTCGTTCTCTCTCTCTATTCTGAACACTCTATATACATCCTTACTCTTTCTGTTTTCTCAAGAGAAGAGTTTTCTTATGGAAGATATACCAAAGCATAGGTATATCCACATTGAAAGAAAAAAGGGTGACGTTTGTTTTTTCTTTGTAGAAAGTATAAATGAAAAAAGAAAAAAAGCAAGAGCTAGAAATCTAGGAGGATGCACAAGAAAATATAGAATAAAAAAAAACGAAACAAGCCACCAGAAAACCAAATGAGAAGCTCTCGTCTCATATGCCTATAGTCACTACGAAAAACTAAAGAAAATTTCCTCTCGAACCCTCTATAGACTATAGCAAGGTGAAACTATGTGTATTCTCTTCAAAAATAGGCATTGTTTGTTGCGTCATTGCAGCATTGGATATTTCTTTCTTAAAAAGAGATGATAGTGTTTTTAAGAAATAGAATGATTCTAATTCTCTTATTGGCATGAGGTATCTATTTCGCCACTCAATCACACCAATGTTTTATCCTTATTCTCAAAGTTTAAGACAGCCAACTTTCATAGCAAAAAGTATATACCATACTACGCTCGTGTCTAAGCAATGTGTTTTGAAAGTACACGCGAGTTTGTACTTAACTAATTTTGCAAAAAAATAGGAAATATTCTTAATCTTATCATTGGTAGCACTTAGCGAAGTAATCTATGCAGGTACCATCAAAAACCAGTAAGGAAATGCAATTCTACATGAATGCAAACAGACTACTTTGAGTATAATGCTGAAATATTTTTTAAGACACTTCGCTACAAGTGTTGCCCCTACAAGTCATTTTTTGCCATGGTGGTACAAAAATTAAGAGAAATGCTTACTTTTGTTGCGCTTCCAAACCCCAGAGGCGCAGTTGGCGATCATATACCTCCACTTCTTGGTCACTAACGCCATTGGAAGACTCTCCTGGAAGAGGGTATTCCATTGCTGTCATGACTGTTTCTCTCAAAAAGAGAAAGTTTTTTCAAGAGAGAGAGGATACGCGATGTATCGGTGCGTACCAACGTACTGCTAGCTTTAAAGAAGCCGCACGCTTCTAAAAAAGCAAAATGGAGGATAATTCGAGCAAAAGTCTACCAAATCCAGAAAAATGAACTAAGTCTACAATTTGAGAAAATAGAATTAATTTCATTGCGCATTAGAATTGCATGAAAATACAAAAAGGTGATGAATGAGACTGACGTGATCTTTTCTTCGACTGTAGCCGGACCATATAAATGACAATCCCAAATTAGAATCTACTCGCAAGTGGAGCAATGTTTAAATGCTTACCCAAAATATGAACAAGATCAAAAAGCTGAAAGACCTAAATGTTTTTTCTCTCCTTACTGAGGATGCCTTTGTGATATCATTGGTTACAGGCATTTACCCAAACCTCATTTCCAAGGTATATTTTCTCTGAGTTGGATAAACAAGTAACGTTTTATCAATAGCAACGTGATAGATATCAATTCCCGAAAATATTTAGTAATTTCTGTGCGGATTTAAGGAAATCACTCTTCTACAACTCACATGCAAAACAACAAATTAAGGTTGCTCAAACTTTACTGACGGTGAATCTGATCAATTTTGGGTTTACAATTAGGTAAGAACTTATTTCATTGAAAGAATTGCTTGCTTGATCCTTTAGAATTAATGCTGAAAAGACTTACGAATTATTATTGTGATGAAGCTAGTCCATTATGGGCATCTCGCTTGATTATAGCGCATGAGCTGCTACTGTTCTTATTAATCAAAGTGCAACTCGAGAGAATAGAATGCTACATATATAGAGGGCACATACTTTTCTTAACGATTATCCAAACGTTGCTGCGCCTGCAAAAAGAATTTGCAAAAATATTGCGTTTTATACTCTTTTTACTCTATCCTGTTTAAAAGCCGGCAGTTTGAAGAATGCGCTGGGTAGGCTTTACCCGAATCTTCCATTGTTGGAATAGCAAAAGATTGTTTGTGGACTGAAAAAACTTGCTTAACGTAACTATCTAAGATAATTCCACTTTTCAATGTTATTTTGCAAATGTATTTCTTACAAAATGATAATCGCTCACAGTCTATTTGACTGGAAACAACGTAAAATCACCCACGAGTGTATCCTTGAACTTCATTGCTATACTGTACTGCATTTTTTCAACCTCGTCTCAAAAGATAAAAGGCAACATGTCTTTCGTTGCTTGGCATACTTGCTTCTACATATGCAAATTACATACTAATCCCTTCAAAAAATAGAAGAGAGTGCTATTTTCCTGTATAAATGGTATGTTGAGCTTTGTCCGCTCAAGTTTTTCGGTTGAATTTGTCCCCAATAGCACAACTCCAATCCTTCTTTGCATACGAAGGAATAAAAGATAAAATATTTACTTCATCAATATACAGCGGTCAAAGAAATTACAGGCGCTGTAACCCGCTTCTTATATAGCCATTTTTAAAGTGTATTTTAGCTGTCACTAAAAGTTGTAAGACTGTACAAACCCTTTCAACTATAAAGCTACTTTTCCCATTGACACAGGAAGGCAATCACTATGAGAGAAAGGCTTTCTGTTCATCAGCTATCACGTCAAGCTTAAGCAGAATATATGTAGCCCTGTCTGTACAATTTTGACCGATCAAAACGACGAAAAGTAAAGGAAGCTATTCATCCAAATAAACTGGTGAAATGAAAATAAAATATTTTTGTGTTGAATAGTCTCAAATGTTAAAGACAAGATTAACTTATCATTACATCGCTCAAATTTATAATGACAGCGAATTGCATTACACTATTAATGCGAGCATAGCTCGACGTCTGTGAAAGTAGGGTGAAATTAAGTGAGCAGATATTGCTCCAACTTTTATCATTATGGAGAGATAGAATCAGGCCTCGTTCTTATAATTTTAGGAGCTACAAAGAAATCAAAAACCGCCCTGCACAAAATCATTCTTTTGACTTATTATTTTTAAAGTTTTTATCGGGCATTATGGAAACAGTTAAACCGGTTCGTTGCAATTCTGTGCGCATAATAAAAAACCATCTAATTCAAAGTACTAATAAAGATGTGTTAGCATACAAAGTGCTAGTTTTCAATAAAAAATTTAAACATTTTACCTCACTAATTTTACTTTGAAATACGACCAATGCGAAAGCTACAAATACACAATTGTTTATTAATTGGATAGCAATAAAAAAATTATTGCAAAGGTATATCTCTAACGCATCCACTATTCACTTAGGCGTATGTGTCTTACTAATCGATGTAAGTGCAGGAATAACACACGAATAAAATGCTTACAAAAAATAGAAATATAAAGGGCTCTAGATTGTAAAGAAAATTCAATGTAGGACGAGGGCATTTCCACATAAATTTATCCCTAAACAAATCAATATTTCGCGTGATTCTCATTGCTACACTTTACGGTGTATGGGATACATTCTATACCAAATTTTTTAGTAACGAATGAAACCAGACAAGAAAATGTATCTTTGTTCCTTCATTCTTTACCTATGAGCAAACCAATGCTAAGCAATAACCCGTAATAAACTAAAAACAATTCTAAGCAAGAAATAAATATGAGGAAATCACCTTGAGAGTACACTTCAGCACGCTGCTTCCATGTTGAGATCACAGAGGCTTGCCCGCTTCGATGAGCCTCCACAGTAATTGTATGTGCCTTTGCCTTGGTAATAAGCGGTATAGTGGCAGCAAGACTCTCTGTGACGTATTTGAATCTATAAATAAAAGTAAAAGTTTTAATACGTAAAAGTTTCCACAAAAAATCCAACCAAATGAAGCCAAGATACACATTGCGTTGTATCTATTTTCAAAGGAGACAGGCAAACAGTAAGCCATCATATACGCCTTTGCAATACATTCACAAACTCCACACCCATTTTTCCTAGGATGTTAAAACAGTATTATCGTTAAGATTTCTCTAATTCTTAGAAGAGCTGAATGTTCCCGTGAAGCCGATTTTTATGGCTCATTTTTTCTCAACTTCAATGTAATGAAAATAGCATCCATTATAATATAGGCCTCTACAATAGTTAAAAAATGTGAACAAAAAATGCTTAGTTTCTGGATTCACAAAAAATAAATTATTAGAGAATAAAGCAACATATTCATTTTTTTTGGAAAACCCATCATTTTCAAATGAAGATTGCAACAGTTTTATAGAAGAACACTGCACTTGCCATCACATAAAAAAAGAACAAGCCAAGCACACGTTGATATACAAAATTTTTGAATAAATAATTGTTCTTTTTCTTCTGTATAAAAATGGGGAGATTATCATGATAGAGGCGACGTACGTGTGTATATCATCATTGTACAAAATAACACGCCATTCCTTTGTTTTTTCCTTTCGCAGTTCAATCTCTTTATCCACATCTTCTCGTTTCCTTCGCTCCTTCTCAATTTCGTCAGAAGCAGCCCTCCTACCATATTGAAAGAGAATTTATGCAAACACAAAATATGATAAGCCTTTGCACGACAAATAATCAAGCAAAAGATGGATTATACAAATACTATAGTGCTTTAATGAATTTAAAGCAGGTTCAACAGGATATTAAGAATATTAGAACTGATAGTATGTTTCTTTTTTGCCGCAGGTAAGAGTCGTTTCGTTCTGAGAAGTCGAAGGTTGCAAATTATCGAAAATCTATATGTAAACATTTTTAACATCCCGTACAGTTCTTATTCTGTAGACAAAGATTTCAGAAAAAGCAACAGAGCTCCATTTACAAAGAATACTTTTCTCTACAACAGGCTGTCTACTCACTTGAGTTTTCGCACTTTTTGCATTTGAGTGGCAGATTTATCAGCACAGAGAACCGTAAGATAAGCCTTTACTGGCTGCGTAACGAGGCTACTTTTATCCTTCAATGACACTGTATCGTAGAGTAACCTGTTTTCTACGTTAAAAGCTTGCAGGGCGAACTGCAGGCCAAACTTTCCACGATAGAGAGCAGTCGATTGTTGCCTGGGGTCGCGTGAGTAGTCATACCACTTAGAGAGTATGGTTTGCTTACCTTTCGAGGCAGGTACTATGAAATGGAGACTGCTCTTACAACTTTCATGAAAATTTGGAGCTGCACTAAACGGAACTGACAGAAAATAGGGTACAATACCATCCATTCTAAACAAGGTAATGTCATGCCTTCCCAATGACGCTTTCCATCTATTGAGACGAGGGGCAGTAATATGAGTTTCTGCGGTATTGTGAAAATACCGACAGGTTTGTGCCTCGGTCAATGAAACTGCTAAAACAACGTCCCAACAGTGAAATTGCGGGTGAAATATGCTCGCATGAAATATAATCAGAAATAAAAACACCACCAGCGTGCATTTTAGCAGATGCTTTGACATTAGACATGATGAATAAAATGGAAAGCAAGCCCTTTCAAGCGATTCACCCTTTCTTCGTTCTGAAATGAAATTTGTACTGGCATTGAAAGAGGAACAAAAGGAGTGCATTTCATGGAAGGAAGCGCTTTGAAATGAGTCTCATTTCTCTTAAAAGTATAGTTACGATGGAAGAGTTAGGTTCTCAAAAATTGTTACTTTATTTCCTTGGTTTGCTTACAAGAATGAGCGGCAAAAGCCGATTAAGGCAGTCAGAAGTAAGTTATAGTAGAGCAAGTACTGATAGAAGCAGTATATCAATCAAAAAATTGGGAATAACTACAGTAACCTCAGAAAAGGCAATTAGTGCCACAAAGTATTGAAAATATGCTAGAAGGAATGAATGCTCTTTTGTTTATTCCAAAAAAATGGTTGTTGAATCATCGCAGCACGTTCGAATCTACCAACTATGAAGATAAATCTCTATCGACGAGCGCATCAAGTGGTGCGTCAATTGCAGTAGCAGCCGACTTGAACTGGAGTATTGGCTTCATGCACTAGTGAGAAATACAACATTTTTCGGATGTTTCAAGCAAAGAACAGTATCATAGTTCACTAAAAGCGCTACGTTAGGTTACACTACATTAGGGAACTTACATAGCTCAATAGCCAATCTTCCGCTAAAAAGTAAACCTAATGATTAGCCTTTATCCTACAAGTTGCATCATACTCGTACTGAAAGGTTACGTGGTACTCATCTGCAAAAGCAGCCGGAATTGGTATCTGCATTTAACTCGGCGACTCATCAAAATGCAAGAATTTCCCTTCAAACATTTTTGCGACGCCTCTTTTGCAAATTTGATTGTCTAATTTTCTAAAAGATAATACTCTAAAGAATCACAAAACTGTGCTCCTATGTCATATCGATTCAAAGAATTTTGATGTAACTTGAGCAATCAAACTGAATAGCACTTCTCAATTAGCTGCTTGGGCTCGACGTCCATTTCAAACTAGTTGGATAAAAAAGACACTGAGTTAAGCTCAGCTACTAGAGAGAAAAAAATGAATGCACGTCGCATGGTATTCAATGAATTCAGTCCATTACTACATCCTAATCAAATCACTAGCGAAACCTGTCTGTACCTCACTTACTACGTAGTATCACCACTTCGACTTACGTCATGTAGGATAGGTATTCCACTATTTATAATATCGAGCAAAACTATCAATAAAATAATTTTACATTGGTTGCACTCTAAGATTGTTGTAAGGGAGTTTCATTTGCCCTTAACTACTCTTTGCTACTTTTAAAAATTGTATTGTAGATTGAAATCGGTTGAGGAATAAGCGAAATTCCTTCTTGCGACTCAGTGAGATACTTGAAGTCATCCGTTGCAATCAAAGCTGTACATAAGCTCAAAGATTTTGTATCAAAGAAACGTGAGCTTTTAGCTGTGCAGGTCTTTCTACAGAGGAAAAATTCCAGATTCGAATAATCTCAAATATGCTCCGAAATAAATCTTAAGGGATTATGCCAGTACTTATGCCATTTAAAAGCTTTTTGCAATTGTAAACTTAAGTTATTGGCAAGAAAAATTGGCATCATGTCAGTAAATGATGTCGGATAATAGTATTTTGTATACGAAGAAAAGCATACATACCATGCATATTGGATTCAGCAGAAAAGGTATAGAAAGGCAGGAGGTTCCCAAGATATCATTGACGAGAGGAAGCCCTTTGCTTGTTTTTTTTTGAATTTTGTTTTAAATGATAAGTTTAAAATAAGTAAAGCAAAAGATAATCAGCATATTAAAATCTTAAAGAATAGAAATTTCTTGTCACTTGCGATCCAATGATTGTGTGAGGAAATGAAGAAATTCTGATGAAATGTTTGCCCATATGGTAATGTAGCAATTACTAAATCTGTTCTCTTTCTTGCAGTAATTTAAATTTTTAAAATTTGATTTTCCCTCGAGTAATAAGCAGTCAATGGTTTTAATTGAAACTGATTAATTAGTTTTTTATTACTTTCACATATCTATCTTTTTTCCAATGCTGTCATTTCGGTAAAAAATAATTGCGCTATCTTCGCCAATGCCTTTCCTTTTCAATGCTCTTTAATTGATTTCACGGTAAGTAAATGTACTTGCCTTACAAGAAGAAATTATATTGTATAGAGCTATTGTTAGTTTTTTTTCTTCTCGTTACTTCTACGTAAAAAATTTCCTCTGCTTACAACTGAAATTCCGAAGGAAAAGTTTGTCAATATAAAGATTTATCATTTTCTGTGCCTGTTGCAATTGTTTCCTGAATTGTCTTTATATAATACTAAGTAAAACTTCCTTCCTTTTATCATTTCTCTGGCACTTTAGAATAATCGGCATACGCCATCACTCATTGCCATCCTTGAAAAGCCTATAATTAAGTCCGAAACAAATAGATATTTGAAGAACATTTGTGAGAGAGCTTCGAAAAAGCTTGAATCATACTTTTATTCGTAGTCTTCTATCCTGATTAGCAGTGATTCTGCCTGATCTATAAGTGTTTTCTCGCATTGCTAGAAAGTTTTAGTTGATACCTTTCTGTGTAGCCAATAAGCTATCATTTCGAATCTGTTCAGCGGATTTTTTATTTCCTTCATTCAAATCTAAATACCGGTATACTGCTTACAGCAAACGATAATTTTTGCGCAATTTTTTTCCTTTTTTGTCAAAAATAATTCATCATTTATTTACACCAGTAATGAATTGATGAACGCTAAAGTTTTTAGTTTTACAGTAAAGATGTAATGCAATTTTTTGAAGAACTTCCATAATGCGCGTATTAAGAGCTTGCTTGCATCATTGCTGTTAGCGGACAAAAAAAATTTTGCATACAGTTCTTAAGGCGGGGTGTGACTATGAAAAATGTAGAGGCTATACTTTGGCAAATACTCCTTGCAAGCATTTCATCAAATCGGACAGTAATTCTAAGTTTATCAAGTATATCAACCTCCTTGCGGCTGAGAAGCAGTAGCGATAGATGTTTTAGTGCAGAGGCATTAACGGTCACAGCTTTCCACTCCACACCTTGATCATTCACACGGACGAGCACAAGGAGAATACGCCTGCAAGCGAATAGTGAGCGTATCGTTTCGAGTGCTTCGTTCATCCGTTGAATTGAGAATTAGCAAAAGAGGTCTTGTATATTTCTGAAGACTGAACTAACCAAGCGTTGCATTTCTTTTCCACCTCTTGCATGGTTGAGTTATTCATTCTCCTATTTCTTTTGGTCTTTTTATTTACAAGTTTGCATTCTACCCGGCCAACTGCATTTTCTAGTAGCGCCTTTCTTGATGATAAGCCAAAGAAAACGATATCTGCTAAAGGTTTCAGACAAATGCAACGGTCACTTTGCTAGAATGCTACCCGTTTCAAAGCTCTTAGTAAGTTTCCTATTCTTTAGGATCGTATGATTTTACAAAAGAAAAACTGACTATCAAGAATTATTTAAATTATACTTCTCCCGTCCGGAAGGGTTGTTTGTCGTGATATTGAGAAAATGGCCCAACAGCCATCTCAGCAACAATTTGGAATGCAATCCAGCCAATCTGCTTCTGGATTACAGCACTCCTCTATGAGCTCAAATCCTCCTCAGGCCCTCGGGAACGTAGCCGGTGGCTCTTCTTCAAACCTTTCCGCATCAACTGAAAGTGCAAATAAAGAAAAACTGGAGCAACTTGTACTTGATCTTGTATCCACGGAAAAGCGTGAGAAAGCACTTTTAGAGCTATCGAAAGCGCGAGAAACTTATAAAGATCTAGCCCCTGTATTGTGGTACTCTTTTGGAACAATTGCTGCCTTACTCCAAGAAATCGTGTCCATCTAGTAAGTGATTACTGTAGTGTTTATGTTTTAAAAATCTGCATTGCGTTGTCAAACCAAGATTGTTAAATTCTCTGTGGCAATACGAATGTTGTAATCTATTTAAATAACCCAAATCTTTTGTGTTATATACTATACTTTTAGAGAAATCATTTTAAAGCAGTTGTAGTTTGTTACTACTTTTTATACTTCTACTGTGATAGCAGGAAATACGTACTTATTTATTTTCTTTGCTGCTTTGTACTTTGCAGTCCACTTTTGTCTCCGCCATCTTTGACTATTGCGCTGTCCAATCGCGTTTGCAATTCTCTTGCATTGTTGCAATGTGTAGCCACGCATCCTGACACTCGTCAGCTATTTCTTAATGGTAATGCGCAATTTTAAAAACGTTTGAGGGAATTAATTAGCTATTTTTTAATTCTTATCAATGCATACGATTACTACGAATGAGTATGAGTGCAGGCTTATATGGTTGAAAATGTCATTGCAACGGCCTCATGCTCATTATTAGGAGCTTTTCAAACACTTTAGCGGCAGTGATTTTTTTTCCTGCATCCCTGTTATGTAATGCCATTAGCTTGTATCTTTTATAACCTAGTTCATAAAGTAGGCATAATTTTGTGGTTATTTTACTGCAGCCCAAATTCCACTTTTTCTTTATCCCTTCCTAAACACGGTATCAGAAGCTCAACAGTTCGAATTTCTTAGATTGACATCCTTAGGAGTTATCGGTGCTCTAGTGAAGGTGAGGCTAATATCCTGTTTTCTATTCATCCGGCAATTGTTAGCGTTGTATAAACCTCTTGTTCGTTTCATTGCGAAAATTTTTTATTTGAAGCAGTTTTTTTTTTTACATGGATTTTATTGTGGTTTCCATCACGGCGATCATATTTAGGAGCATTTTTGTTTTATTGAACCAGGAGAAGATGTGTCTGCATGCTGCCATTCTCACCTGCTCTCTGAAATTGTTGTATCTTACGTTGTTATTTTCTTAGGAAGATGATGCCTTCGTTATTAGCTTTCTTCTCCAAACAGAGATTATTCCCCTTTGTTTGCGTATAATGGAAATTGGGTGTGAATTATCAAAGACGGTGAGTATAATAGTGTAAAAGATTTTGATTTGGCAGGTATTGCTGTAGATCTTAGCTCATGGTGGGAGGCGTATCAAAATAGTTTAAGCATCTCAGTGATGTAGTTAAAAAGTTGCAGAACTATCATTTTTGTAATGTGCAAAACGGAAATAAGTAAAAACCTACCGAAGCTGCATTATAAGACTACAGTAATACTATATTTTCAATGCGGCTTTCCATATTTGAAGTGTGACAGGAGAACAGATCAAGTTATTACTGTTAGAAGTTATAATTACTCTGATACTCCATAAAAACACTTAAATTTTAAAGTAGTCAGGGATTGTAATGCTAGCGTTGCTTTCAATTTTTTTTATTGCTATGTTTGTGGCTTTCTAGCAATAATAAATTATTTACTATGCTATTCGCAGGTTGCCACTTTCATTATACAGAAAATTCTTTTAGATGAACAAGGACTTAATTATATATGCGCCACAGCTGAACGATTCTTTGCTGTATCAACTGTCTTGACAAGTATGGTGGAGGCGTTGAAAGGTGCCCAATCTGCTCGTTTGTTGAAACACATTGTTCGATGTTATCTAAGGCTATGTGACAACCCACGAGCTCAGGAAGCGTTAAAAAAATCTTTACCGGAATCATTGAAGTACGTACTCAGCATTATTTTTTGCAAATCATACTCTTATATGTCGCTTATCTCCTTTGTATTCAAGTTCTTGATATATGCGATTTTTTCCGTTTATTTATGCGTTTTTAGAGATCCCAACTTTTTTGCTTGCCTAAAAGATGATGCGACGACGTTAACTTGGCGGACAAGATTATTAAAGCTGGTCAATGGCCAGGCATCAGCTCAATCAAATCTCTCTAGTGCGTCTATCATGCAGAGTATGATTGCCTCTAGCAATCAATTCACTCGTAATGCTGCTGGTAGGCCGATGAGCCAACCAGTTAATATTTCTCATTCAAATTATCCGACTATTCCCCGAAACAAAATGCAGTAGGTGCAACTTCAACTGTTTTACCTGCGTCTCCATTGTTGAACCAATAGAGTTTGCAAAAAGTTCATGGGTAATTCAATGACGATTTGCACCTTCAATTTAATCAAGGCTTCTCTACTAAAGTCGCGCCGTATTTGCTTATGTGAACACTGTAGAAGGAGAGAAGTTTTGTAGTTGTGTAGTAATTATTGAAACTTTTCAAAAATGTTTGCTGAAGAATATCTTCTATACTACAGTAGAAGTATCTTTTTCAATCTTACCGCACACATAAAATGAAAATTTCCTTTTGCTCATTTTAAAGTGGTTTTGTAAGTTACGGAGAAACGCTCATTAGTTTTCTGATCAAATGAGAGCCTTTTCAAAATTATTTGTGACTAACTATAAGTTTGCGCCATGGCTACTGATTGTGTCTTGTCTTTGTTCGTCTCGAACAATGATTTCCGATGCTCAACATGCAGTTTTCTTCCTTTTTTTACTATCTCGTTATTATGACGAAATGAAAGTCATGGTTGGGTTTTTTAGCCTATATGTTTGTATTTTTAATTAATCATTGCCTAGCAGTTCTTATATAACAAGAAAATAATGCTTGATCTTAACATCGAAATAGTTATTGTTTATGCGATTTGGATATTGGATAATGCTGTTGCTACATTGTCGGATTAAATCTGCTTTTTGACTTTATGTAATAACAGGTATTTCAGGTATGCTTTGAAAATTTCATTTTTCTCCGTAAGCTATTGAAGTCGCGTTTACTTCATCTTTATAATATTTAATCTTATTTGGAGTTAATGACGTAATACGAAGTAATATTTTTATGTGCCTATCGTCATAACATAGAATATTTGCTAGCTAACTAACTGATTCCTACTCAATATTTTAAAGTAAAAAAGACAGTAAAAAAGTCTCCGTTGCTTCCTTGTTTATTGCTTGTTACGACCTTGTAAGGCAGAGTAGGACATTCCGCAGATGTAACATTTTTTGCGCTGTTCTATTGTGCGCCGTGTGAGATTTTTACCGTTTTGATAAGAACTTTCGAACTGGATACTCGATGTACATGCTACTGCAAACTCATTTTGAGCACGTATTGTGAAAACAGTAACTATACTCTTTTTGCTTTACCCACTAATTGAGCATTGTTAACCCGCGTAGGTCAGCGGTTCATTTGAATTTTGTTGCTGGCAATACCCAATCTCGGGAATGTAGCTAGCAGGTTGGAAACATTCCGGCTCAACTTTAGTATTAGTATTACATTTGACCTTACCTATATTCTGGCCCTAGTATCGAGCCTGCATCGTATATTGCAAATGCGTCTGTTATCGTCGAGAAAGTATGTAAAGTCGATAGGCTTACTGCACAAAACATTCAGTAGCATTGGGTTTCCCAATGCACTAGCTACAATTTCCTGCGTCTGAGTTAGGAAGAGAATGTAATGTTTGGGCAACTACAGCAAGAATGAAACGTATTTACTAGCGTCGGACTTATTGCAGGGGCGAATTGTTCAGAACCTTTGGAAGAAACTTAATTTTTATTGTAAGAATATTTGCAGTTGAAAAATTATTTGTGCCTTTTTCATTGGGGGCTTCATTATTTGGAGGGACATTATTGATAAGGATGAAAGGGACCTTTGCCTTTTTGTTCATTTTTTCTCCTAACAAGCTAATTGAAATGTGCCTCTACGCCATTATTTTATTGCTTACCAATTCCTGCCAAATTATCAAAAATATTCATAATTAAGAGCATTGCGTAATTAATGTTCACAGAAAGCATTTTGGCCTGAGTATACTCACCAGGAACAGCATATGTCTGTATGTTGTTTGGTCCATTGTCCTAAATTTCAGCCTGGCAACGTACCAGATGAAAATAAACGAACTTTTTGCGTAGTACACTCACCAATGCTATTGGGGATATTTCTGGTTCCTGTTCATTCGTGAATGCTACGAATTACGCAAATACAAATATTGAGAGAATATGCTTTAAAAAAGCATGCTCTTTTATTAAACGAAATTTACCCTCGGAATTTGCAATGCTATTTGGGATTATATGAAACTTGGATTCTACGCTTGCATTTCGTGAAGCGATAAAACAAAACTACATGTACCATAGAGGCATACCTTCTCCAAAAGCATCTGCACCGCTCCCTCGAGCATTTACTCTTGCACTAACGGGATTGTAATGTTCTGAAGTATCATGATTTTCTGAAGGATAGTAAGTTTGTGCAACATCCGGCTGCTGTTGGCATCGCAAGATAGTAAAAATAAATATATGCGACATAATAATGAAAGGCAAAACTGCCATTGTTGCAGCTATGTGATGTCAACAGAGTAGAATAAACCTATAGTTGCTGTTTTTGATAATACAAAAATATCTGTCACTTGTCCGTTTAATTCTTTATATGATCTATCCACACGTTCATTGCTTTGCAGTGACGCAGTAGTATTGTACCTACACGTCTAGTTTATCAAGTTCTTGGGAAAGAATGTGAATGCATAGCAGAAGTAATATAAATGCTGCTGACCCTTTTTATACAGCAAATAATTAAACGCGTAGAGTAGTATAGATTTTTGCAAATAAGTTGTTGCCTAGGGTACAGAAGAATTGCTCGAGCAAATTGCCGCCTTTTCTTTTTGCTCGTACTATGCGTCTAAATATTACATTTGTACCCCATAAATTCCTATATCACAGAAATTTACGGGGTACATAGCGTGGGATATTATTAGTGATGTAATTTCATGCGCCTAACTAAAGTTGAGTAGGTTTGGCTGTAAAAATATTACTAACAAAGCATAGAAACTTTTTCTTTTTTTAAAAAGGTGGTCTTTACGGGAATTTGAAGTAGTAACACCAAACGCATTTGAGTAGAGCGCTCATCTTCTATTGCATCTACCAAAATTTCCACTCAATCCAGAGACATTGTCAACTAAAATTTAAAACCTCTTGGATAGTATGCGCAACAATATTTTATATTCCTAAAGCAGAAGAAACTGTATTTTTCCTGCTCAACAAAAAAAAAATATTTAGAGAAAGCACTTATTTTATATCTTTTTAAAATGTTCTACATAGTTATATCCACCTCCTGGCTCAAAGTCTCTCATTCTATAGCACATATAATTACTAAATTTAGACAGTAAAAATTATTAAAAGCAAAAGAGGGGCGCGCATTTCATTGTCTCTGATGCGGCATTTCTTTGTTTATAAACTCTGCTCTGACTTCTCAAAGCACTACAAAAATTCCAATTACAGAACATATGAGCGTCGCCCCATTCTACTAATTTACGGACTATTAATGAAAAAATTTTCAAAATCAGGAACTTTGTGATCGAGATATTACAATGAAATCAAGCTTTCGCTGAGAGTAGAATGCCATTCGTATCAGAAGTTATAGCTGCATAATATCTGCAGTACAAATCATGATTTACGTTGAAAAAGAAAACAACAGCTTGTAACATCAACATTGCATTGTTGTTAACTGCTGTGGGAGAAAAGAAACCCCTAATAATATATTTTCGTTTTTATTTGCGTAAAAATAGCCACAACAGTATGATCAGCGGAATAAAGTCTGAAGACTCTCATTTGGATCACGTAGTGACATACGAGTCATGAAAAGAACGCTTATACGCCAATAGATAGCGAAGCAGCGCACGTCGCACAGCCTCTCTAAATGTATTTTGGCAGCTTTCGAGACTGGAAGCTATCCGAATATTACCCTCTGTATTTGAATTGCCATGCTGAGAAAATTACATGGATTAATTTGACATGAATTTTGCCTTATTATAAGCGCCAGATTAGACATTTTTCAACTATAACCAAAGAAGCACGGGGCACTTACTTCACTATCATCCAGCGTTTCCGCTTGAATAGCATGGGGTAAAAGATTTGCCATCAATTTTTCTTTCTGAACAAACAAAACATAGGACGAAAATGATAAATAAAGAAATTCCCTTAACAACATACATTTTGCAACGAGTTTTGCGTAGAAAAAGACGTACTTTTAAAAATTCTGCTTGGCAGCTTCGTATAATTTGTCGATGAAATTCTTCAAACCTGGGCGTTTACCAGATGCATGCATTTTATCCAATACCTTCGATAGATGGTATGTGATACAAAATACTAAGTCAGTAAATGGGCACTTTCTACATAGCAGATTCACAAGTTCAATGGAATCAGTAATACTTTTCATGAAAGATAGCCGTAGCCCAGCTCTCTTTTAGGTATTCGAATACGTCCAATATTTGACCACTGGTGAGTCGAGGGTACAGGCAATTTAGAAACGTCACTGATTTTCCAATTAAGCGCAACATCGGACAAAAATTTATTTCCCGATATCCTACAAAAGAAGGTACGGATAGAAAGCTCTTACAAAACTTGATGACTTTTGCAAACGAAGACTAAATAATTAGTTTACAAGAATTCTGCGTATACCGCAGTAAGTAATTGATTGTATCCTTCCAAAAGCGTCTACTTCAAAGCGACAGAAATTGCCACTTGCTCCGTCAGGCATGGTACCAGTTAGACTAAGAATTTGAAAAGACACAGTATCATATTTCATCGATAAAAAATGAAAATTAGCTGCTTAAGAATTTTGAGAGTATGTGCGACAGTACAGTGGAGACACTTCTTCAAAAACTTTGTACGCCGATAGCGTGTTAGATTCTATATATTTTGATGTTCCTGCTATCCTGATTCCAACTGGTACGTTTTCCCATTTATCACTTAAAGCTATTTCGCCGCTATTCTCGGTGAGGTTATTTCCGGATATGCTTGTTACTCTGTCAATTTGGGGCCTGCATTATATTGAATGGTAGTTATAATAGCGTTGTACAGTCATATTTCGTTCAGTTAAAAGACAGAAAAGAGATTAATATCATAAGCTACTTCGCGTGGAATAAAACTAAGCAACTAGAAGTTCGATGTGGATCAATTGCACCTTAGCTTTCATGGTTCCTACCTAGCATGCCCGTTCATTTCAGCAGAATAATAAAATAAATTGTAGGGCAGCGAGGCTTGCACGGATAGAGCACATGACAACTTTGGAAGAGCCAAAGGAGCAGGGCAGGTAGTGCATGCATCATAATTCGAGCAATCACGATTATTCCGTTCAATATTTACAGGCTGTACAGCACGTATGTTCAATTAAAATCAGAGTATGGCTTTACGAGTAAAGGCCAATGATTATCTAAAAACTGCAATCTTCAGTACCGGCAAAGCCATTCGATCATCAATCCAGGGCAAAGAGTAGCGTTGTAAGTAGGTTTGATTTAACGCAGTGATAAAGGCCTCCGCCATACACTTACCAATCTATAGGGGAAATAATACCTCTAAAAGCACTGAAATCATAATATTGGCAATCATAAGAGGCTATGTTTTAAATAGTTACCTCCCAACCGTCAAACTGGTCCATCGCTAGCAACGCTGGCTCCGCTTTGTAGCGTTCAGAAAATTTTGCAGCACTACCTCCGCTAAGAATATATGGATCATTCGTCTGCGAAGAAAAAATACATTCTCCTTGCAGTCAAAGTGGTTGATAATATTTTAACGAATTCAGAAGTACACAACAAACTTAATGATTGATCGAACAAATTTTGCTTCGTAAATAGAGCTTCAAGGCAACAACTTTTTTTCTAACCCGAAAATTATTAGAAACAACAATACACCCATTTACTACTAAACCAGCTTCAGTTGCCGCATGGGAAATTTCTGGATCAAGTGAGCATTCCCCAGCTGTAATGAGTGTACGGCATAGCAGTGAATACGCTGGCCGCAGAGGAACTTCGTCACTTTGACCTACTGTGAAGTGGCAGTTTGAAATTCAATGATCCAATGCAACACCACTTTGGGAAAGAATGTTTAATTCAAAATAGAGTCTAAAAATATGATTTTATGTGTTTCCTATAATTGATGCATTGCAATATGACCTATGCTTTTGATGTTACTTCGCTCTAGGCAGAGATTTTGTAGATATTCATTCACTGTTTGTTCACATTCTCCACGATTACTTTCTGCCAATCCGGACTGTGACTGATGAAAATTGAAAGATAAGTACTTGCGTAAACAAGTTTTTCATTAAATCATGAAATAAAAATTCACTCAGTTTGGGATATTATAATTCTCAGTATCATAGAAAAACATGGGTAAGTAAAAGTGAAACCAACTATAGTGAGCCACTTTATTTCCTACTTGAGGTAGAGAATTTAACTCAGTAATAGCACATCGAATTGATTTTTACAAGGAAAAAGGTTGAAATTCATATACTTTGTCGATTTCTACATTTGAATGATTGTGTATCCATTTCTTACATCAGACACTACCTCCAGATTTACTCCAACTAACTTCCCTTGTTTTTGTTGATATCCTGTGATAATGCAATTATCTAGAATAGTTACTCCCATCTGCTTTAAGAAATCTGTGAGGAAAAATCCCAACGGTTGTTTATCTTTCAAAATGTCCAAAATCTTGTGGTTGCATGGTGTTTCTTCACGTAAAGCATGAATATGTCGTACATTTTGTATCACGCTTGCGTATTCTTATTTGGAAAATTACGTTGCATCGTATCAACGAAGTATATGCCGTGATAAATAGCGCAGAGGACTACAATTCTATGATATTTAAAATTCATACCTTCAAAGTATCTTGAATGGCAACTTTCGTGCTTGATACATGATGGGTTCCGGTTTGAAACGCTTTCCCTACGAATTACATGAAAAGCTACTTCAATGCTTTTACAAGAAATACGCCTTATCAACGTAAAGAAGTATAAAATATGCCTGTAATGGGAGAAAGCTGCCAAATTGTGTAATTTTAAGTTCATTGTGTAATGATGATCTTGTCGATTCTGTGGAATGTTAGAATGTTTGCATGCGTAGGGGAATAGGCAAAGAAGATTTTGCATGTAAGATCAAATGTTTAATAAAAGAGCTTCCCCATGGAGGGTTACTATTTACGGGGTCTTCTTACCTAAACTATCTAAAGAAGGATGTATCAATTTACATAATAAGCCCATGAAAAGAACCGATAACTCTACTGTCTATGTTAGGTAAATACTATTGTCCATCATAATAAGTACCAAGTGAAAAGTCTCCAGTGAAAAGTGTTAAGTAAAAAAGTGTTACTCCAGAAGAACTTACAATCCTACTCGCTTCGTCCCTAGTCTATTATTACTTCATGTATTCGCTGTTACGTCCTTTCCTCTTACATTATTTCACCTTACTGCGTATTACACAAACTTACAATTATCTCAATCGTACTAACAGTAATTATCACAATCTGGTCTCTACGAAACTTACTCACTGCAATCACAATAATATAATGGTTACACATTGAGCTTACTCAGGTGGGCAAATGAGAAAAATTTTCTCAGCACCAATATTTTTGCTCAGAAGTGCTTGCACCATAGAGAACGCGTTAATGGAACGGCCATAAATAAGCGCGAACGCTAAAGGATTCCATCTTAGAGTTTTAACAAGAGGACCTGCATTAAGTCAACCAAACTATTATATCGTCAAAACAATACAGCTGTTTCAATTCCGCATAACTTAAATCATTTTGCGACAATTCAGTTCAGTTCGATTCGTTAGTATCAATAATAATAATAAGCATGAATTGTTACTTGAATAATCGAGAATGGAATCCACATTTGGATCTGAAATGGATAAAACCCCATTGAGAGTCCGTAAATCGGATTTCAATGCAGGTAAACTAAAGCTACGCAGGTGAAGCCGCTCCAAAGTGTTGTCCTGAGCTCCCGTGGTTAAAAAGAGGTAGTCATAGTATATACGCTCGCCGATTTCTGTCCCCACATACTTTTCTGCGCGGTTGATTAACCGCACACGACTTCTTAGTAAGCGCACCCGTTTGAAAATACAATAACGTCTAGAATACGTAAAACATTCTGTTTAGCAATTTTGAATATAGAAAAAAAATGCAATAAAAATCCAATGACCTCAAAGTTAGCAGTAGTGGACTTTGCGTTCCCGGTTTGGGTAATCCATTGTTGTAGTTACAGCCCTTTTCTTCAACATTATTTCCTTGTGCATCAATCAGAGTTAAAAAATCAAAATTTAATGTGGGATGTTCTAAAAGAGTTGAAATTAGAGATAATCCTGCACTTGATGCTCCCACTACCACAAGATGGAGTGGAACAGACACTGTCGGTCGACTTAGAGAAGCCTTTGAAAAGTGAAGTGGAAGTAGTATTTCAAGCCTTTTCGCTTGCGTTTTCTGTTCATACAGATCACACAGTTGAAAAATGAAGTAAAATAATCACAAATAAGCCTATCTCAAACGAATTTTATTTCTACCCATAAAACTTTAAGTAAGGCAGACTGACTGCAGCATAGCATTGTGAAGGTCTTCTTTTGATGTCCAACTTTATTATTGGTGTATTAATTCTATGCGCCACTAAAAGTTGGGAAGGATGATAGCATCCCGTAGTACTGAAGCATCTCGAAACTTGTGGGAATTTACAGCAGCATGCGTCACTAAAATGTAAAACATTCCCGTCTAGGCACATTAAAATATTGAAAAGTAGCTCTCTCCAACAGCCTAGAAAAGGTGCTGAGATGCGTAGGTGCAGAATAGTGGAATGTCTACTACGAGAGTTAATCCACAATGATTGCTGCTGCTCCATTTCGTAAAATGATCTATACTTTTCTATGTAACTGTAGGAATGACGTTGGATTAGAGAGATGCATACCAAGCGAGAGTTTGAGAAAATACCAACAATCGGGTATTTTACCAAGTTTTTCATAATTTCTCTTATCCAGCTGACACTCCGAAATCCTATTCAATCATTAGCACAAAAATACCTGGGACTATTAATAGAATGTAATATTATTAAAAAAGATACGAACATATGAATTATTTGCTGCGAAACAGCAGCTCATTGAACCATCAACAGCTCATGGTCTTGTGTCAAGTAACGTGCATTTTCAGTCTCAGTACGCAAAAAATTCAATTATGCGAAAATATAAATGCCATCTATTCTTACTGGTGCAATGTGCAGTTTTTAATTCATTTGTCTTTTTCAGTGCCTTCCTTATGATGTTGCACCGCAAAATATACATTACAACATGATATATAATTTCTTGTGCTTCTTCGTTGTCGAACTCATCTTGCAGTAGTTTTAAAATTCCATTAAGATCTTTCCGTTGAATAAATCTACAATAAATTGTTAATGCGTATTCATTATATTTCAATTTACTCAATATCTTTTCGTCTTCTGGTAGACATACAAAGTAGAAACACTCAGTATGAGTCTATGTTTATTTCATTGAAGAAAAAAGCCATTTCTACCTCACTGTTGGATTTAACGTCATCGAGTCTCGATGCACATGGTACAGTGTTCGATTTCCCTCTGTATTTGCGCCTACGCAAGGTGAGGATACAAAGTTTTGCAAAAGTGTAAAAGGTGGTGAAACAGAAGGCTGTGAGAGAATGCAAAGGTTTCTCCCCGGAATAGCTGCAAAAGCCGCGCGTAGTAACTCATCCGATTGTACATGAAACTGAGATACCACACACGCAGATCTCGAAGAATTGACAAAAGTGGACTTTGTTGCCAGTGCACAAGCTGGGATATTCGGTGAAAAGTATTGCCATTCGTGGCCCCGAATTGAATGAAATGCTACATACCTTCTTACGCAGGCAGAATAGTTGTAAAGCGAAGCAATTGAGATGATTGTGCACTGGTACACTGCATTTCAATTTGTAGTGTGGCTCGGTTGATCTTTTTACATTATCTGATGCCGTGCTTTTAGACAGGCAAAATTGCTGAAAAAATTATGCATATATGCACGTAGGTACACATGATACTTGCAATGATTCTATATGGACCTTAATCTCAGTTTTTTTGTTGCATTCATTACATGAGTATTTGCATTTTCTACATGATGCAATCTGTTTACAAACCAGCAAAATGCCTATTGTAAATTGACTGGAAAGTTCCTTTACAGTTACACCACCCCACCAATGCAATGTAATCAGTAGCTGGATAATATCCCTCTGAGTGTAGAAGCATATATTTTTTTATGGAAGGATTTGAGTACGGTTGGTCATTTATGGAGCTTCTCTGCAGCCAAATAAACTAAGAAATGCTTTTTTCCATAAGAATTGGAAGTGAAATAGCCGAACTTTTTTGAACAATAGACACTGATTCCCCCTAAAAATTTCGAGCAGCGTCTTTAAACTGAATGTGTTTTCAAATGCTGATATTGGCGAATATTTAGCTGAAAAAGATTATAAAAAATTGAGGAAATGCTACTCATAATTCATATTAATTGCGCTATCATAAATTTATGATGTGGTGCTGCGCTCATGTCTATAATGACAGCGTAAATGAGCAATCATTTTTCGTCTGAAATTTTAGGTTGTGAGATTACCTTGTTTGTCAGGAATTAAAGCTGCAATCCTAGGAGATATAATAGTGTTACATTGACTTCTCTCGATCCATCTCAGGCTACATAGAAGGAGAGGTAAAGCAAATAAAAGCTTCTTTTTAATTCTTCTTTGCTGTAAAGCAATTTTGTGCATTAAGCAGGCAAACAATAGTTTTGGATGCTGATATGCATAACAAGCCTTCTTAAATGTACAAAAGTTTTAAAGGGATTTGCAGTTGAAATACTGCGCATCTCCTTTAGATTAATTGGTATATAACTGCCTACAAATTTGAAAACCTTAGCTAGCGTCAAATAAAGGAATGCTTGTAATGCCAATTTCGAGTTCTCGTAATATATGGCTTGGCTGATTAGCTCAACACTATCAAAAAGTAGTACCTACGCATTGAAATTAAAAATTTTTCTCATTAAAAGGAATAAAAAAGGAAAAGCGTAATAGTGCTGCATAGTATCAGGCTTTATGCTTAGCCATACATTTCGTAATCTACTAATCTGTTGAAATATATTCAATGAAACTTCTTCAATTTTTGCCATGGTTTACCTGCTGAATGAGAATTTTTAATGCCGCAGAGAAGTCATCGTATACCAAAATTTCCGCACTTTCATGGTTCTCGTTTCCTCCAGTGTACAGTCTTTCAATTAAGTTGCCATCTTCTTCTACTACATCTATATCGTCCTTTTCTTGCTGATGCATTTGCTTATCCAAATATAGCAATGAATTTCGAAATTTCCTAGAGAATAGATCACATTGATAATTTTCACGTGCCTCTTCCCCTGGTATTTGCTGCCATAGCAGTGGAAGAACATAAATTGAACTTCATATGATGTATTCCATTATTTGAAAAGGTAATTGAAATTGCTCGTTTTTCATCGGTTTCGACAATATTTTCTAATAATGCACACTTATTGGGCTATACCATAATACCCTTAAGAAAATCAGTTTTCACTTTGCTCCTAAGAATTGCTCACGGAAAAATCTCTCTCCTTCATGCTAGTTAGGTATGCAATAAAAAAGTAGTATTGTTTTTTCTATGCGGCTTTAATAGAGATTTAATATAAATTCGACAAAGCTATTAAAAAAGTATGCTGCGTTGAATGGATAGCACTAAAATCTCTTACCAGGGAATGATGATAGTTCTCATCGAGCTTCTGTGCATTAATATTTGTTGTTACATACGTAAATCCCACAACAGCATCTTTGTGCTGTGCAATTAGAGCCCGGCCATGATCTGCTTTTTCTGTGAGCAAAATGTTTTAGTGCATGGTATGACTGATGTGAAAAAAATAAAAAAATACTCTAACATGCATGTCAGAACATATACGGGAACGATTTATTATTTTATTTTTTCGTTTATGTTTGGAGGCAACCAAGGAATTTCTATTGCGGTATCTGGTAGAATGCTACTGCATATTGAAAAGGCAATGTTTATTAATTTTAAACAATGAGCACCTCCTATTAAATCCGCCAAAAAGTAATTTCTATATAGCCATTTATCTCTCTCTTTGCATTCCTCCCGGAAAATTTTCACTACGTCATCGGAATCTTCCACTCTAGCTTCTCTAATTGTGAGGGGAGGTAGAAAATACTCTCTTAAGCATTCCCATACTTCTATGGTTGCTAAGTTTCCTCCAGCACATTTCCAATGTTCGTAGCTAGAAGGTGATAATTCTTCCGTTTTTCTAAAATGAGCTCTAAAAGGTGAAAATATTTTATTTCTTGTTGCTAATTTGTCACTGAATACAAAGCAATAATTGGATGAAAGAAGTAAAGATGCAAGGCCAGCGTGAGTTCAGCTGTGCCAATGTATTATTGTTCATCTAATCAAAAATGGGGCAAATTGTAGAACAAGAAAAGGACTGACATTTTACCATCATAGAGTTTTTGAAGATGCTAAAAAGAAGGAAAATCACAGCAGCAAAACGAATTCAGCTGTTTATAATAAGTCAAAACTTCAGAGTAATGTGAAACCATACGTTAGTATCCGAATAGTCTTCACATATGTGAAAGTTGCAAAAGCACTTTCTAGAAATGCGTACAAGACCTCAGTTTCAGATTGCTCGTTTGCAACCTGACAGTTCACCCACAGCGAAGCATTATCCAGGCTTCGAAGGCGAGTTTCTAGCAAAGACAGTTGCTTTGCCAGTGCAATTGGGATGGGACGGCATAGACCAGGTAATTGCTTCGAAGGTTTCTTTGGTTCCGATTGACTACGAGTAGCTGCGCTGCAAGAGCACTTATTATGGCATCTCTCTGAAAATGATAAAACTTGACTACTCTGTTTTTCATCTCTTTTGTCAGCGGAAAATGCTCGATTGCTTGCTTTAGCAGCACTTTGATGTCTAGCTTCTATCGTTTCTTTGGACCAATAAAGTTTGTTGATAGAATAGGAATGGTTTCCGGGGAAGTCAAAAGCTATGAACCCTATAATGCTGCTACTCTGTCTATCTTCCGCAATAAAACATGAAAAGGAATTTTCTATCAGCTGCTTTATGCTGCGGATGTCCACATGATAAAGCAGCGTAAATTCTCTGTGACGTGTGACGAAAGTTGGAAGTAATTTGGAAGCGAACAATTCTGTACTCGCAGCTGTATCTCTAGCAGCTTTATTTAACTCTGCCACTCCCTGCTTGAATTGCCTTTTGTCGGATGTATAAGAAAGTGCCCCAATATTTGTCCATAAATATTTCGTCACAGCAGCCGCATCCGAAGGGTGTGCTTGCCGCAAGTGAAATTTTCTGTCGCTATCATTGTCCTCAATATATTGCATTTTTTGGTAGAAGAAGGATCTTCTATTGGTAGAGTGATATGAATTGATTTATCAAACCAAGAATGAATTGTAGAATGTACAGTGTTTGTTTACTGCTTCTCACGTTATTTCATTGCCGAGACATAAGCACTGCAGTCACATGCAAGAAAATTTTTTACATATCCTTGTTCTGCTCTTGATATAAAATTGCAAATGCTATGTATTTAAGACAAAAATATATAGCAGCAACAAGAATAATTAAAATAAGACGCAAACGCAGGCGGAAAATTTCTGAAGAAATATAACAAAAAATATGGTAAATGGCTCATTTGTAGAGTGATGGGTTGGGTTTCATGCAATGAGTAAAGTGGGTGCAATGGTTTTGTAAAGTGAAATTTCACTAATAAGAGTCCTATATTTCCCTTCATTGCAAGACTTGTCTCGGCGATACCGCTTTTATCCAATTTGTAAATATATATCAATAGAAAGAATTACACTAGTTTCAAGTTTTTTGTGTAGGATATATTAAGGAATGAATTGATGCTACTAAAAACGCTCCTACCAGCAGATAAGTATTGAAATTGAGATTTTTCATGCTATCATATAACGAAGAAAAAGCTTAATAAATGGGGATTTGGATATCTCGCATTTACCTTATTTCGAAGCATGCCATTCCGGTAAGAAAACTGCTTCACTGCTCCTAGTTGTAGAAGCTGTCTGATTTTATTGGAGCTTTAAAAAGTAAGCCTTCTCTTGGTCTCCATTCGTAAAATAATGTTAACCCCTTGTAATAAAATAGTTTATAAAAGAGATGTGAGGTTAGCTGTAAGAATTGTATCATTGCAGAAGGCTAGCTAGCTTTGCTATACTTGCTCAATCATGGGACAAATTGAGTGGCATACTTCGACTTAAAACAATTTTGCAGAGATCTGCATATTATAACTAATAAATATTACAATTCATTAGACTGCGGACTTTTGTATGCAATAGTAGTTATTGCTATTTTATATTTATACTCAATTTACTTTGACTTATGAAATGACAGTGAAGTAGTTGAGATGCAGCGTTAAACAATTTCATATTCCCATTTGATCATTTAGTCTACTTGTCTCTAACTGATGTAATAATAAATACTATTGCAGTAATGCATAATTTACTTTTGCTTCTACGCATAGCTATTTCCATATGTAGCCAGCAATGTGTATATGGTTCTTTCTTTCATTAGCTCACCAATTCGGTTCTACTTTGTCTTAAGTCGGATAAAATATAACACTTAGAGATTAGATACTCAGTAAAAGTACAAGGAAGCCAGTAATTTTGCTTTTGCGGTAATAACTACATTCTCCCTCTCTCATCTACTTGCCTCATAAATAAAACAATGCAACCACAAAAAATTATTTTGATCATGCATCAAGCATAGGTCAAAGGTATTTAAAAAAAGAAGTTTTAGCAATTTTTGTACTTAAAAAAAATGCTAAAACTTCTTTTTTTAAATACCTTTCTTTCTAATTGTTCACTTTTTCCAGGATGGTTGTCAATCAACAGTTGGGAAGAGGAAAATTTGCATTTATTTACCTGATATAACAGAGGCTCTTCCTACCTTATAATTCTGCTTGGGTTGCAATTTATGCCATTTTATGAGTTGATTGGCATGCCACATTTGTTAGTCTGTGCATATTATGAGATCCAACCGATTTAGCGTGTTGCTAGAAACTAACGAAAGATTACAGTTTCATTCTGCGGACACTATAAAAACCCAAAATATTTACTACGCTTAGCCGCGGCAAATATTTTTTATACTTTTCTTTACGTCACCCACCGTACTATACGTTAGAAAACATTTCCAACATTGTGTTAATAAATAATGAGGCATCAAATTGATTTGATAGAAGAAAACATTTCATTCACGTCCAACTTCCGTTCAGGAGAACGGCTTACAAATTTCTGTTGACACTACACAATGAATCATCTTTTTTTTGCAGTATACCACCCACTTACTGACTTATACTGTAATTTTCACTCCTTGAGTAACAACATTACACAGATAATACTATGGATCATGCAGTAGGAAGAACACATAAGGACAAGCATAAAACTTTTTCCATATACTTACTATGTTACCAAAATATTAACATGCACAAAGTGAGTTGCAAAACATTTTTTTATGAGCTGTGGCTGCCTTACCGCTAAGTCGTAAAAACTGCCAGAATGTCTTTTGTCTACTGTTACAGTATTATAAATAACCATCCGCTCTGTTAAAAGTTTCTCATCTTTGCTTATCAGCTGTCTTAACATTTTTCAGCGTTTATTCAATGTTTTAATAGTATCCTTACGTCGCAGAAACCCTCATTTCTTGCAGTGCTCTGATTAACAATGCAAAATTTATAGTTTTTATTCTCCTTCTAAATACTTGTTTAAAAATGTTCGTCTCTGTAGATGATATCAATATGCAGAAGTGGGACAAAGAAAATTATATGAGAAAGTTGCTTCTATAAAAGCATAATATTATAATATCTTCAAGTAGTGTTGCCGCAATGCTTTCATAAAGCGAGGGTTTGCAATTCCATTTAGTTTCACTCGTAATTTGTTGAGATATTCTGAATTTTGTATTGCAGCGCAGCAGAATACATGGATGGCAGTGGCAATACCACAATACAGCAAGGCATGCATAACCATCTCCAATGCAAAAGCAGTAGCCTGCGTAGATTGGTTATTGATGAAGCAAGAAAACATCAGTTTTTCTTAAGCTTACTACTTTTCTTGAAAGATTCTTTCATAAAATAATGAAAAATGATTGGGCTGGATAAATTCGATAATTAATTCTTAAAAATATGAAATTTAGATAACACTCTTGCGCTTTTGAAACGCATGACTTTTTTTTACAATTTATAATGTTTCGAATAATAATATTATCATACCATAACCATAATGATATCAGTCGAGGTCTATTTCAATTAGCTTTACAAGCATTATCTCGCCTTCCTTTTCCTCTGAATCACAACATTTTTACTAAAGTATGCATCTGAAAAAACTTTTCTGAAACTTTCTAAAATCATTTTACAGCTGCATATCATGTAGTGTAAAAAATCTAAAATTGTTTTGTCGAATTGGCCAATTGCACAACAAGAGATATAATTCAACACTTAAGCTCAGCAATACTTAATTTAGTAGGCAGACAAAGTTACTTACATTTAGAGTATTTTCATCTTTAATACATGACAGAAAAATATGCTTTTTACACACTCGAGTGTGAACATGCTACTTCATGTCATTGCTTCCTACAAACAAGTGTAGATTTTATTTAGTTTGTCTTGAAAAGGCTCCGAATCGTGACTAGATTCTATGATAAGGATAAAAACTTATTGCACAGGCATATAGAAGTTCAAAAAATACAGTTTTCTTACATTAGTAGATTCTCATAATCTACAGACAATAAAAACATTATAACAATAAGAAGTTATATTTGAAAATATGCAGTTCTGTTCAAAAGTAATTTTCTAAGGAGTAAAACCAAAAACTAAATAAAAAGGTTTTTTAGCTTTCTTTTCTTCTATTTGAATAACAATTAATTGCTTTGCAGTTTTCCACTTTTGCGCTTTACTTACTGCCCTTTCCAATGCTGCTGGTATTTTTTAAACGATCGATTCTGCTATATTCCTCAATTAATATCTGAATAATAAGTGGCTCTAAGCAATGTAATGATGCACATACTCTTATGCCAGATTGTTGTGGAACAGCGGTACCACGATAGTACGGGACACCAATTTAAATGTATTATTTTATATGATTATAATTATCTTATCCTTCTTAAAATTACCTTTTTGTTAGTACGTAGTCATTCTCCTTAAACTAATGAAGTTAACATTCCGCAGTTTCCCCCCGAGTATCACGGTGTGTAATCTAGGGTTTTTTTTAAGTAGTATTTTATCCCCTAAGATTTGCCAGTCAAGATCTATCGACTCCGGCTACACAATTCTTCTAATTAATAGCGTATTGTTTTTATTTACACTATTAGATTGTTGATAGTTTGAGAGGGTGGATATACTTATTTCTATAAATATATCACACTAGGTTCATTCGTTTATCTTTTTATAACCTTCTATCGAAAATAGAATCAGAATAACGAAAAGCTAGAGCAACTAAGCTCATCAACCTCAAAGTGGTCTTTCAAAATAATAATCTCGTAACTTATGGGCGTCGACAGCCCAACTCGATTCTCAATCAAAACCTCTATTCACCTTCACTACTACATGTAGTCAACCTATGGGTCTGACATACTCTCAGGTATTATTCGTC